>RJWH01002221.1:0-255994 GCA_004363575.1 Solenodon paradoxus
ACCTCCACCTCCTCCACCACCACCACCTCCACCACCACCACCTCCACCACCAGCACCTCCACCTCCACCACCTCCATCATTATCTCCATCACCACCACCACCTCTACCACCTCTACCATCACCTTTGTCACCACCGATTGATTTTTAAATGCTTTCAATCTGGGGAAGTGAGGAGGGGGTGTATGGCAAACTTTCTCTGTAAAGGGTCAGATAGTAAATATTTTGGGCTTGCAGGCCTAGTGTCTTGGACTTGACTACTCTGCTGTGATAGCCCCAAAGC
Source organism: Solenodon paradoxus (assembly GCA_004363575.1). Lineage (NCBI taxonomy): Eukaryota > Metazoa > Chordata > Mammalia > Eulipotyphla > Solenodontidae > Solenodon > Solenodon paradoxus. The sequence continues at coordinate 281 of RJWH01002221.1, forward strand.
AGCCACAGACCGTACATACATGTGCAGGTGTGGTTTTTCCAGAACTGCTTTATTTATGGATGCTGGGATTTGCATTTCATGTCGTTTTCACATGGCACAACATTTCTGCTTTTGAGTTTTTTCACTCTTTTAAAAGCCACTCTGAGCTCTCAGCCACATAAAAACAGGAGGCTGGCTCGCTCATTGTGGCCAGTGGGTTGTCATTTGCAGATTCCTGATCCCGATGAAAATTGTTGGTGGCGGTTTCTGAATTCCAACTAGTCGTTGAGCACCCGCACAGTCCTGAGGTCACCAGGAACCTGGGCCAGACTAGCAGCCCCTCATTAGATAGAGGTGTGTATATGGGGACCTAAGCCGCAGCCCTAATCCCTTTGGCTGTGAATCTCCGAGACATGCTGATAAGTAATGTGGTTTCACTTCAGGTCATTTCCTGAAAGTCAGATCCACTTTGCACGTGAGGACGAGAGCGGGGGCTTCACAATTCACTCTCGGGCCCTCCAAATTAAAAGCCAAATAGGATGTAGCTTTTGCCTGGGCTGCGTCTTCATCTGTCAAGAGCAGTTATCTTCATGGTCCACCGCTGGGGTTTGCTGCTGTCAGTCACCCCCGCCCAGTGCAGCGCTGATGCCACCTCAGCACAGCAGGGGGAGGTGTCTGCTAATGGGCACAAGAGCCCACTGGCTGAACAACCAGGAGGTGGTGGGACGGAGGGCTCCAGGGGAAGGACCCCCACTCCGGCAGGTCTGTAGAGGAAATTGCCACTCTGGCCCAAACTCCCAGTCAGAGCCTTGCCACGTGGGGCATGTGTCAGTCTTCTAAGAGGTTCTCTTTGGAGAAAAGTCCTGCCTTCTGGGGAGAGTGGCAGTCCGACACCCAGAAAATGCCAGCTCCAGCCCCTGGAGGAGATACAGGAAGGGAGTCAGGAAGACGGGTGCTGATGCAGAGGGGCCCCAGAGAGCAGGGGCCTCCGGGTTCCACACTCAGGTCTACGCCCCACTCAGACCTGGACTGGCTGTGTGACCCTGTGCCCATTGCTTCACCTCTCTGAGTTCCAGTTTCTTCATCTTGGACAGTCTTCTAGCACTGTCCCCTCCCAGTGTGCCATAGCGGGACCCCCCTGTGGGTAACGTCCTTGTTTCCTCCATGCTCTCCCCCACACCCACAGCTAGTTGGGGGAAGAGGCTTGGAAGCTGTGTGCGGCTATTCCTTTGTCTTCTCGTGACTCAGAACTCTCAGATAAATTGGAATCCTAGAAAAAGACACACTTTGTAATCAGAAGTCTTGGGTTACCGTGCATCTCATCACTAATGTGATCTCTGGCAAACTACCTCACTTCTTGGAACTTCGGGATTCTCATCTGTAAAATGGGGATAATAGTATCTCAGGGGACTGCTGGTGACTAGCCCTCAGGGATTGAAAGTACTTGGCAAACACTTGTGGGATCCCAACTGTGTGCCAGCCTCCTGGCTCTGCAGTGGTGAGGAGGGGGCACTCAAGGGAATAAACATGACCTGTCTGTTATTCAAAAGTAAGGACATTTTCCTGGAGGAAAAAGAAATGCTGAGCAGAGGTAGGGGAGAAAGGGAGGAAGGAGTCTCTTTCTAGAAGATGGGAGAGCAGTGTGGCCAGAACCCAGGAGGAAGGAAAAGGGGGAGAAAGAAAGGGAAGAAGGAGCAAAGACAGTCTGGGAGAGGGGGCAGATATCCCAGAGGGGACCTCATGCCCACCTCCCATTCCCGTTATTCATCTCCAGTGGAAGCTGAGCTGGCCACAGGAGCAGGGTCCCTTGGAATCAGGGGCTCAGGGGGTCCCTTGGCATCCAACTCCTGAAGTCCAGCAATGCTTACAGGTGAAGGACTGGTTTGACCTGAATTAGCCCCTCTGAGTCCGGAGGTAGATGAGGGAAATTAGTTTACGTTTTTTTTTAAAAAAGGCTTTGTGATGGAGAGTTCTCAACTGGAACATCCCCAACAACTGGGCCCAAAGCCAGGAGGTAGGGTTTTAGGCAGGTTCCAAGATCTGGTGACCCTTCCAGCCCTCAGGACAGTCGAGGCTGGGAGATGGCTGCTGCTCCCTCCTCAGACCTGCCTCCACATCTTCTCTTTTTCTCCAGCCTCATGTCTCATTTGGCTCCTTAGTTTGGGGTCTGCAGGGAAAGAGAGGACCTAGATGGGGACTTCCAGAAACAGGGTCAGGGAGTGCCCATCATGTGGGGTCAGGTAGGCCTCAATCCCGACCACTCCCACCACCTGCCAGGCGTCTCAAATCACTTCAATGGCAGTGTGAGGCACCAAGTCTCTGAAGACTATAGAGCAGGTCTTGTCCCTATGGAGGCCAGTGGGGCACAGAAACTGCTTGAGACAGTGTGATCAGGGCCCTCGTGGCATCGATGGCACCATATGAGCTCCCTCTACCTGGAACGGTTCCCACTGTAGAGCTGGAGAGAAGGGGGTTATCAAGCAGGGTCTTGCTAGTTAAGTAGGAGTTTGCCAATGAGAGAGGCGGTAGCAGGATGCTTTTGGACAAGGCAAACATGATCAAGGCATGCAGGGGCAAGGAAAGCTGTGTAACTTTAGGCTGTCCGATTAACCTCTCTGTGCCTCCATGTCCTCATCTGTTAGCAGGTGCTAATATTAGTTTTGGTGATCAGTGCTATTTGCCAAATAATTCTGGCAGTCTCCTCTTCCATGCACAGATAAAAGTATACCCCCCCAAACATACACACGTGTACACACACATACACACCACCACCCCACCCCCCCTACCTTGGTTAGGTGGGGTCCTGTGACTAGTCCAGGCCAGTGAGTTGGGAACAGAAGTATCATTTCCAGACCTAGACATTTAGCGGTCAGTAGGAGACCTTCAGAGCTCTCTTTTTCTCTCGCTGGCACAGCGAGTGCCCAACAATGTTTGAGATGCGACTGTGTCTCTCTGATGAGCAGAGTCCCTGACAAAGCACACTGGACCTGCAGCTTTAGCAAGACATAGCTCTTAACTGTGTAAGTCACTGAGAAGTGGGCTTTGTTGCCAAAGCCTAACTTAGCACGAGCTGACCTAGGCTTGTCGTGGGGACAAGTCAATACAGACAGTTAACACAGATAGACACCGCGAGTTAATTCAGATAAGCACTTTACACACAGTGCTGGTGCTGACACCGGTAAGTGCTAGCCGGGATCATTGTTAGTGCTGTTGGAGAGGCAGAGAGGAGTGACCGCAGAAGAGGCTGCGCAGGGACCAGAAGCCTGCTTTTGAAGGGTGTTAAACACCAGCCTCAGAAGCTGGGATTGATCCTGAAAGCAGCAGGGAAGCATGAAAGGTTTTTAAAATAGAAGAATGGCATGCTTCACCAACAGCTCACTCCCTGACCTGGCAAACAACAGGCATCTAATAAATACATCTTGAATGAATTAATACATAAATGAACAGAGCTTAGAGGAAGAGGGTCCAATTAGGCCATGTCAGTGACCCAGGGGAGAGCTGGGCCCAGGGCAGGGGCCCTGCAGCTGGGCCTCCGCGCCCAGCCCACCCCAGCCAGGCAGGCAGCTCCTTGGCACTGCTGCACACAGCGCCGCCTCGGAACGCACTGTGTTTATGATGAAGCGAAGCGGTTGTTTGGGAAGACAGCCACTCTGATACCCAACAGCCCCCAGGGCCATTCCTGATGTTTCTCTTCCACCATCTACTGCTTAACCTGCCAACTCTCCCTCCCACCCCTGCTCCCCACACTTCCCAGGCCTGGTACCAGTTTCCCCCATGCTGTACACACCTCTCTGCCTGCCTCTCCAATGTTGCAGCCAGGAGGAAATTTATTGCAGCCCCAGACTGCTATGGGCAAATACTAATAAAATGCTGTTTTGCTGCAATTTGTTTAATTGGCCACAGAAGAGACGTCTTGAGCATGAGCCGCCCGTGCTTTGCTCGTTCCTACCAGCCTGCCGGGCCAGCTCAGAGATGCCCTGTCTTCCCTGTACCTGCTCTCCCCAGCGGTACTCCCTGAGGATGGGGACAGGGAGAAGGGCAGAGGGGAGACAAAAGGCAAGGCAGAAGGAAGCTGCCGGACTGGAGGGGGCAGAAATGAGTTTACCTCCTTTTTTCCTACAATGCTTTGCAGAGCTCTCTCACCTGGGAACCTCAGGTGCTGCCAGATTGCCCGCATTTGAATCCCACCACCTCGGCTTCTTCGCCAGGTGCCCTTCACCAGCTACAGAATCGCTCTGTGCCTGGGTTTCCTCATCTGTAAAATGGGAATAATAAGAACGACATTTGAGGATTCAGCGAGCCAATGCACAGGCAATAGAGCATAAGTGCCTGGCCTGGAGGGAGCACAAATGTTAAGAACTTGCATTTGTTGAGTCTAATCCCAGGTCTGCCGTTTACCAGCCATGTGACCGTGGGCGTGTTGCTTCCGTGTTGTAGTTGGGTTCCCCCATCTGTGAAGTGGGATAATAATAACTGTCTACCTGATAGAGCTGTGAGAAAATGAAATGACGTGGGCATAGGGATTAGGGTTAGAGAAGAGTCTGGAACGTGGTAAGAGCTGCAGAGCTGTGAGCCACTGTTGTCCAACAGACTGTGGCTGTAGATGAGCCAGTCCTTTTGGTGAGGGTGTTTGGGAAACCTCTGTACCCCATACTCCTTCACTGGGTGAGTTGTAGGGCCGGGGTGAGTCTTCAGAGATGGGAATTCCCAATGTAAAAACTTTGAGCCGGCTCCCGATGTCAGAAGGTTAGCTGGCATAGCTGACTCAGTACTGACGACTCTAAGTGTCTCTTAGGAGTTAGGGGTGCAGGGACTCTGCTGCAGCTCTGCATGTAGTGCCCTGGGGCTGGGCCGCTGCTCACAGGTCAGCTCAACCTCCCAACTGCTCCCCCTCTTGGCCCCTGACACCCACACTCCAGGGGTGGGCACCTTGCCACCCACCAGATGGCACCAGTGGAGAATGGGGTATGGGGGTGGGGTGGAGAGGCCTAGACCAGACTGCAGGGGCTGGGACTCTGGTCTTGGTACAGATGGGTTTGTGACTGATCTGAGCATAGTTGCCCGTAGCAATGTAGGGGCAGAGTGGAGACCACTATCTCTGCACACAAAGTTGGGCTTCAAGACTCCCCCAGGTGGTGGCCAGAAGAGTGCAGGAGGGGCAGTCAGAAGTCCCCAAGTTGATCTCTTCCTTTCTCAGAGTCTGTTCCTTACCTGGAAAAGAAAGGATTGCACTAGATGATTTATCCAATAATCCAGGTGAAATGATTAGCCTGATGCCTGGAGTACAATGACGACTCAGTGCTTGTGTTTTTGTTGTTATTATTTCACAAGGGTGGAAATTGAGATTACGGACTGAGTTCAGCTCAGTCAGCCTGAGTTCAAATCCCAACTCTACCACTTCCCTGCTGTGTGACCTCGGAAACAAATGACTTAACCTCTCTGTGCCTCATTTTCTAATTGTAAATTGGCTAATCCTGGAAAGCACCTCAGAGAGTTGTGATAAGGATTAAATGAAATAATATCCAGATTCTTACTTGGGGCCCTGTCAGGGAGGTACTATTTTCTCCATTGTTCAGATGACAAAACTGAGGGTCAGAGAGGTGAAGCCACTCACAAGGTCTCATGATGGTGGAAGTGAGAGTCAGGCAGCATTCTCAGTCACTATGGCTGGATGCCCTATGTCTAATCCTATTTCCCACCTTGTGGGCTCCTGGTCACTAATTCTCTGATACCTGTGAGATGTGAGCACCTGCGCATTCATACATGCACACAAACCCACACACCTATGTGTTCTAGATGTGGCAACCTTGGCCCAAGAACCTTTGTCCTAAGAAAACTCACCCTGACCTTCAGGTCATGAGTGGAGCCCTGGGTTCCAAGAGGCATTTTCCTGTGGCCTTAGCACTAGGTCGACCTGGGATTGAATTTTGGTGGCAAGTTGTTTAACTAGTCCAAGCTCCGCTTGCCTGTCTGTGGAATGTGGCGAAAGTGTTTGAGGGGACAGCTGCCGGGAGGTGCCTTTCACCAGCAACTTGGGAAGGGGCCTGATGGCGTGGGGCTTGGAAGAGTACTCCTGAGCCAGCTGCCAAGTTTATGTGCAGACTCTTCCCCTGGGATTCCAACTGTTTTCATTCTTGGGACAGTAAATTCATCTCCTGTGCCTCACTTTCCTTATCTATAAAATGGGAATGAAGATGAAAATACCCGCTCAGAGGGCTGTTGTAAGGGTCAAAAAAAAGAGTTAATACCTTTGTACTTTGAAGTACAGGAAACAGGGCGTGGCACACAGACTTTCCACACGCCCGCGCTACCCACTTACTCTTTCCCTTGCGGCAGGTTCTGTTATTACGCTGAACTCCCTGATAGTTGGGGGCAGAGGCCTGCCCCTCCCTGGAACAGGCAAGTGTGCATTAAAAGCCTGTGGGCCAGAGGACTTGACCTGCCAGCGAGGAGAGGTTGTGGGACAGTCCATCTTCGGTGGCCCTGCTGGTTCCTGGAGGTTGGTGCCCTTTGCAGGGCCGCCTAGGGGAGGGGCCCTCCACACTGCAGCCTTTGGTCAGGTGCTCTGTGCTTCCTTCAACAGAATCTTTCTACAACCTTCTCCTCCCTGCCATCTCCTTGCCTCTGGCTGCTCCCCTACCCGATCCAAGCATGATCTCCTGCGAGCCTGCTCCGATCTTCCCACCTCCCCAGGAGCCTTTCCCACCCCGCCCCTAAGCTGCTCAGTGATGTGTCAGCACCATCTCCCACTTTCCTAACGGGTGGGGGCCTTTCCAAAGCAACCTACACCCACTGTATGGAAGAGAAGGCAGAGGCTCCAGAGGGGGCAGGGCACCACCTCTCTCATATCCAGAGAGCCAGGGATTTGAGAATTCGAGAAGGGAGGAGACACCATCAGTGTGAGCTTGGGGTCGAACAAATGTGTCCTGCCCCAGCCAAGAATGGGCCCAGGCTCATACTCTGTCAATCCTAAGCATTAAATGGGAGGTGTGTAGGGAGAAAGCACCCTTGGGCCCTGCAGAGGCCAGGGAGCCAGCTGTGGCGAGCAACAGCTGGGTACGCTCATCAGGATGCACGGTCCCATGCCCTCTGCCAGGGCTGAGCTCTGGAGAGGAGAGGGAGGACCTGGGCCTAGGCGACTGCCAGCAGGGCTGTCAGGCTTCCAGGAGCGGGGTTGGGAAGAAGGGGAGGCCCACTGAGTGCTTGGACAGCCCAGGAGCCCAGGTTTCCTCCTCCAGGAGCCCACCAGAACTCAGCCAACCACACCCAACTCCGCCTGACCCGGTGTGGTGTGTGGGTGACTTCAGGATTTCTGTCAACTGGGGAGTGGGCTGCAATATGGCAGCGTGTGTGTGTGTGTGTGTGTGTGGAGTGCATAGAGTCGGACAGGTCCCAGGGTGGATAGGGAAGGTAATCACTAAGAACTATTCAGGTTGTAATAGTAGACAACTGGGAACAGCAGAAGAATGAAGACATACATGTGATACGGCCACAGAGTGGAATTTCAGACATGATTTAAAAAGATACCTCTGCATGCCCTGGTGGCTTAGAGGTTAAGTACACCAGGCACAGTCCACAGACATGCCCAGGACCTGGGGTTGCAGGACCTGGGGGAACAACCAAGATGGAGAACTAAATCCAGTAAATAAAATACTTCTTCCTCCTCTCTCTTGCTGCCTGCATCTTTACTTAAAAAAAAAAAATTAAAAAAGCATAAAGAATGCCTGGACATAAGTGATTCTCCATAGATAATGTTAAAAAGTAAAAAAGGGACCCACAAAAGAATTCATAAATATAATTCTAGTTATATATAATTCAGATACATACAAAATTAAATAACATATTGTTTGAGAACTGTCCATATATGATTCAGCTTTAAAAAGATACGAACAAATTTAAGAAAATTGTTTACCCTTGAAGAAAGGGCAATATGAGCTTGAATGTTCTGGAACTATACTCTCTCTCTCTCTCTCTCTCTCTCTCTCTCTCTCTATATATATATATATATATATATATATATTTTTTTTTTTTTTTAAAGGAAAGGTGCAGTCAGGAATGAAGGTGAGTAGGCAGGCAGGAAGAGAGAGGAGCAAGAAGCATCTTTATTTTATTTTTATTTTAGTTGTTTCCCACTCTTGTTAAACTGGGATGTGAGTACAGAGTTACTTGTGTTAGTATTATCAATAGTCAAGCAGTATATGTGTATTATTTACATGTTATTTTGTACAAATGACATTTTTCAAATAAAAGTTGTAAGTTTGAACTGCCTATCAAAAAGTATCACAAATATTAACAGGCAAATATAAAGAAAAAATAATAAGAACCCAGGGCCGGGGGCTCTGTGACCTCTGCCCCACCCTCGGCTCTAGAGCTTTCTCCCCAGGTCCCTTTGAGGAGTTAAAGAAATCCAGGAAGAGAGAGGTGTTGTTGCAAACATTCACCAAGAACCAGCCTCTGTAAGCCAGGACCTGGGCTCACCTTCACGGAGGTCAGTCAAGTGGAAGAGGCAGACAGAAGACAAGTTCACAGGCAATTCCCTGCTTGTGTTTTAAGGAATATAATAGATTGATGCAAAAACTTGTATAGATACAATTGACAATAGCCAAGACATAGAGGTAATCCTAAATGCCTGTCAGCAGATGACTGCATAAAGAAACTGTGTTCTATATACTCACTGGAATTCTTTGCAGCTGTTAAAAAAGACAAAATAGTGCCCTTTGCCACAATTTGGGTGGAACTGGAGGTGATAGGTGATCATGCTAAGTGACATACACCAGCACGGAAAAAAGAGAAGCACAGGATGGTTTCAACCATATATGGAATATAAAGAAGCAAAACAAAGGAACAGACAAATTACACCCAAAATCATGAGACACAGACTGTGAATACAGAGGGATGGGCTGGGGAGGGAAGGAAGGAGGAGACAAGGTGGTGGTAAAGGCCACCAGAATTCTGGTGGCAGGTGTGGTGTGAAATACACACAAATTAAGGTGTGAATTTAATATTCTAAATGCATAAAGCAATGTAAACAAAATAAATAAAACAATTAGCACGCCCTGTTGCAGTAGCGGTTTTCATCAACTGCCTCTGGCTGAAGCACTGTCCACACATATCCCAAGGACCCAGGTTCTCACCCCAGGTCAGGGAGAACAACCAGGATGTGCAACTAAATAAAATAAAGTGTTTCTTCCTCCTCTCTCTTCCTGCCTGCCTATCTACTTGCCTTCATTCCTACCTGTACCTCTCCCTTCAAACAAAAAAAAAAGTTTGTGTGGACAAGTGGACACCTAACTCAGCAAGTTTAAGGCAGGAAGGGGAGGGGGAGTAGCTGGTCAAGGATTGGGGGCAGGGAGAGGTGTTCGTGACAGAGAACAGTGCCTGTGGAGGCCTCGGGTGTGGTGGGGACTCTGAGTGTGGCTGGCATGGCAGAAGTCAGGCTAGATAGTAAGCTAGAGCCAGATCATCGCATTTCAAGCATTTGAACTTCATTCGAGGGCCTAGGAGGCCCTGGAGAGTTTCAGCAGAGGAGAGACAACCTCAAGTTTGCATTAGAAGAAGAGCACTCTGATTGCACCTGGAGAGGAGACTGGAGGCCAGTTGGGAGGCTGTTTGCAATAGTCTAGGGTGGCAGCCCTGGCAGCCAGACCTCAGAGAAAGGGGTGAGATGCAGCGTTGGCAGGACCTGGCAATGGCCGGCGGTGGGTGAGGCAATAGGTGGTACCCACGGGGAGACTCAGGCATCTGCCTGGCCAAATCATGGCCATGATGCCAGTCACCAACACAGGGACACCAGGGTATGAGCAGAGTGACTGATAGGGTGGGGGAAAGCAGACCCTGGGTTTAACTTTGGTCCCAACTGGGTGAAGTGCCAACTCCTCCTCCTGCCCTGTCTGTGGCTCCTCTCTCCAGGTGTTCTGAGCATCAGATTCAAACTTGAGTGTTTGATCACCAACCATGCTCACATATCAGCAGTGTAGGGAAGACACAGAAATATACAGTCACCTAGTTCTTGCTCTCCAGGTCCTTCTAGTCATCAGGGGAGGTGGGTCACATGCACAGAAGGCAGCAACACAGCTTCTGGTTTGTCCAAAGTCAAAACTTTATTGCTTTTGACTACCGGCTGTTTTTAAGGGCAGTAAATGATTAAAGGCCACGTGAGTGGTGCAGATGGTAATTACTTCAGCAGGTTAGTGGAGAGGGGAAATCCTATTTGTTGGGGCTCTGGCAGTGAAGGCTACCTGCAGACTCGGAACCAGGGCACCAGGTTCAAAGTCCTAACTTGAGTCGTCTTGGCCAAAGGAGTCCATCTCTCTGGGCTTCTGTTTCCTCATCTGTAAAATGGGAACAAGGACAAGCTCAATCTTCCTGTCCCTCAGGCTGGTGTGATTAGTAGAATGAATGGGCCCAAGGAGTCTCTGAGAATGTTTTCACTCCTTTGTGAGTTTGAGGTCCATTCTGCCCTGGACTTAGGATGTGCTGTGGAGGCCAGTGCTTTTGGAATCAGGTAGACCCTGGTTCTGCCATTTACTGGTGGGGTACTTTTAGGTCAGTGACATAACCTGGCCAGGCCTCAGTAGCTACAGAATAAAATAGATGCTCCTTCCTGTAAGGCGAATGGAGTCACTGTCCATGGTGGGCAAGCTTCTACAGTGACACCCATTGCCAGAGAAGTGGCACCAAATCTCTGGGACAAGTTAACCTCAGTTCTAGATGCCTGGGAACTTTGACCATTCTTAACCACAAATCTTCCCAGCCACACAAGAGACCCTCACCATCATCACCCACTTTGTTATTCTGAAGCAACCCAGTGGGGTAGGAGGCCCCAGGTCCCAGGCCCAGATAACACACACTCCCAGGGACCCTGGCCTTCAGAAACGTCCCTGATAAACACAGATAACCAGATAATCAGCCTGTCATCTTCTCCAAACCACCTCACTGATGATAAGAGAAGGTGTGGCTGCATCTGCCCAGGCCAAGGTGCGTTTATCAGAGGTTTTTTTCCCCTCCTCACTCTTATTAACAGCAAATGTTTAGCTCTGTCCAGGCACAAACCAGCCCTCTGATAGAATCTCCCAGCTCAGCTTCCCTTCCCTCTCTTTTGCATCTTTTCACAAGAGAACCATTTGTCCCCTTTGTTGGACTTCCACCAGGAGGAGATGAAGACATCAGAGATTAGGCCTAGCAGACAAGCAAATTCTATGTAGGGGTCTGTGTGCCGATAAAAGGCTTGGGGTGGGTGCCCCAGGGGCCACCTCTAACCACCAACATCTATTGAGTGCTTACAATGATTAGGTATAACCGTATTTGACCCAAGGGGAGAGGCCTCTTGTTTCCTTGGTTTCCATTTTACAGGTAAGGCAACTAAGGCTCAGTAAATAAAGCTAGAATTGAAGTCTAGGTCTGAAGGCTTCCAACTCTGGGCTGCTGCCCTCTGTATCCTGTTCCCAAAGCCCACCCCTGCATCCAGTCATTTTTGGAGCTTAGAAAGGAAACAGGCGGCTACTCTTCTGGGCACAAGCAGAGAAGTCTGAGCCACAACTGGAAGCTGACTTTGGGTCAGGGCTGGCTGCTAGGCCATGAACAGTGCCTGAAGGAGTCTTGCGAGTACCCCTCACATCCACTCTAAGGACTTTACATCCCAGAGTTGAAACGGCCTTGAGGTCATCTAGAACAAGCATCTCACAGGACAGATGGGGAAAGGGAGGCAAGAGTAAAGATGTGTTCAGGCTCACCGAGCAAGTGAGTGCTCAGTTTGAAGACTGCTTCATCTAGCCCCAACAGGCCCATTGTATAGACAAAGAAACTGAGGCCCAGAACGGGGAAATGACTTGACCAAAGGCTACAGAGATGTTAAAGCTGAGAATCAAAGCAATCTGCAGCACAAGGCTGTTTGCACACACCACCAGTGTGGATACTCAAACAAAATCATGGCCACAGACCCTCAGGGACAGAGACTCAAGAAGGGGCCACCCCGAGAGGCACCAGATTCACACACACTTCCACACAGCTCATGCTGACACTCCCATGACACTGTGGGATCCACTGCCCACCCCAGAACCTGAAGGCAACACTGCTTGACTGCTCTCACTCCCCTTCCCTCTCCCCCTCCCCACTCCAGCTCCCCACCTGCAGACCCACACCCAGCCAGGGAGCTCCATGCTGTGCTTAAAAAGGGCACTTAATTTTTCATTCTTAAATGCTAGGATGCTCTTGTCTTCCTGCTTCACCCAAACCCCTTGGTGGAGATGGATGGGGGTGCGGAACACAGTTATCAGAAAGATTAAGCTGGGACTTGTCATTTTTTTATATCATGGAGCAGTCAGCCCTACGAGTGATGTCCTCCACTCCGCCAGGTTGAGTCCAGAACCTTTAGTGCCAGTAGTAAAAAAGACTATAAAAAACACCATCGGAGAAAGGGTAATGATGAAATTTAACTGCTCCCGATCACACACCTGGGGTCTGCTTGCTGCGGAACTGGGGGGTTTGGCCACATCATCCTTTACTGCCATGTCCTTGTCTCAGAGTTTAAGGTCCTTCCACTGAACCAGAACATTGTGTCCACAGCTGGGACCCTGGAGCCCATCTGCCCCACACTGCCCCATCTGAGCAGGAGTGCAGAGAAAGGGAGGGAGCAGGGCAGAGTAGGTCCTGGCACATCTTGGTGTCTGTCTGGCAAAGGGGTCATGGACTGGATATCCCAGCAGTTCCACTGAGCTGCAGGGCTCCAGAGGGGCTCCAGCCATAGCAACGATAGAAAATCAGCATAAGATTCGACTGTGGTTGCCTTGAATTTTCTTTCCTTCCTTTCTTCTTGCTCCCCTTCTCTACCCCTCTCACTTTTATTTGCCATCATAATTGCTGCCAGGGTCTCCCATTGATCTTAGGACACAGTACTCTGCTTACCTAATTTCTACCTATCTCCACCCGCTCCAGGCCCTTTTGTTCCACAAACCCATACCACACTGCTCTGTTCTAGCTGTATAGAAAGCCTCCTAAATAATTTAGCTTCTGGGCTTTTGCACATGCTATTCCCTGTGCCTGGAACACTCGTTGGCTAACTCCTACATATCAGCAGGTACCACTATAACTTCCTCCAGGAAGCCCTCCCTGCATTCTCCCAGTCTGCATTCAATGTCAAGAGCTCGCTTGGCTCCGTGTATTCTCCTCCAAAATATGTATTATCACAGCATATTTTTATTGTTTAATTGTAAAGTCTGTGAGTGTCTCTGCAGAGGGCACTCTTCTGGATCTGGTTGAACTACTGGTGAACAAAACCCCAAATCTCTGAACTTTATGAAGTTTAGATGCCAGAGGAGCTGGGTAGCTGAGGACCATCTGTCTTGCTCAAACTTTGCGGGCATGTCACCCAAGGTGTGGCTGAGTTTAATCTCAAAAGACCTGTGAGGTGTAGGTGTTATTTTCCTGACTATACAACCAAGGGCCCTTGGGTCACTCAGTTAGGGAAGAGCAAGACCAAGTTTCAAACCCAAGTCTGATGGTGCCAGAGCCTGGCACCAGATTCTGCTGGTCACAAAGATCACCTTGATTCAGGGTGGGAGTGTACCACACAAGGTATGAATCCTGGCACTGAGCATCACTGGAGTTCACAGACACTAAAATCAAAAGAGCACTTGTAGAGGTTAAAAAGAGCTCCTTTTGTTTCAAAAAACAGGCAAAACTTCTTCTGTAGTGTTATACACCGGGAGAATCTTTACCTTTGGAGGAGATAGGGACTGGCAAGGACCACAGAGAGGTGTCCATTGAGTAATATGCCTCCTCCTTGCTCACTCTGCTCCAACAGCACTGACCTCCTTACCGGTCCTTAACATAACAGGCATCCCCTTGCTTCTGAGCCTTTGTACATACAATTCGCTTGCCTGGAAGATTCTTCCTGCTGACAATGATGTGTGTAGAGAAAGAGCAATGCCTCTCTCTACCTGCACCCCCACTCTCTTTCCCTTTCTCTGAACACACATTGGCTGCCTATGGGTAGAGAGCACCCCACCTGGCTCCAGGGAAGGTCAGCTAGGAGGGGCCCCTGTGAGCTAGAAGTGTGCCAGCTGACCCTGAAGCAACTTGGGGCTGCTGGGGAGAAGAAGTGGGGGATAGCATAGGCTGCACTGCCCCAGCCCAGCATTCTGATGTGGCCACTCCTGTGCCCACAGCGCCTTCAAGGGGACATTCCCCAGGACCCAGGAGGCCTGAATGCCAGTCCAGGACCCTTCTCTGACCCATCAAGGAGCCTCAAGCAAGTTGCCTTCCCTCTCAGAGCCCCTCATGTGCTCCCCAGTAAAACAAGAGGATTTGAATATACAAATGACTCCAAACGTTTTTTGTGTGTAAGAACCCCTTTCAGACTTTTTTTTTTAGATCGAAGCATCATGTACATGTGGAAAAGCATACATTATATTCAATGATTTTTTTTTTTTTTTTACAAAGTAAACATGTTCGCATGAACAGCACCCTGATCAAGAAATAAACATTATCAGCGCCCCAGAAACTCCTCTGTGGTCCTTGCCAGTCCCTATCTCCTCCAAAGGTAAAGATTCTCCTTATGTGTAACACTATAGAAGAAGTTTTGCCTGTTTTTTGAAATGAGAGGAGCTCTTTTTAACCTCTACAAGTGCTCTTTTGATTTTAGTGTCTGTGACCTCCAGTGATGCTCAGTGCCGAGATTCATGCCCTGTGTGGTGCACTCCAACCCTGAATCAAGGTGATCTTTGTGACCAGTAGAATCTGGCAGAGGTGACAATGGGTGTCTTCTGAGGGTAGGCCGTAGAGTACATGGTGGCTTCTGCCTTACTCTATTGGACCTGTAGCTTGGGATGAGGGTGGGAGGGGTAGCTGCCATGCGGTGAGCCATCCTGTGCAGATGTCCACATGAAGAGGAACTGAGGCCTCCAGCTTCCAGCCAACACCAACGTGCCCGTCATATGAGGGTGTCATCTTGGAAGCAGATCTTCTGGCCCTAGTTAAGCCTGCAGAGGGCATCAGCTCAAGAAACACCTGAATTTCTGACCCACGGAAACTATGAAAGATAATACAAGTTTATTATTATTCATTTTAACCTATTAATTTTAAGGGAGAGGTAATTTGTTACACAACAATAGATAAGTAATAGACTATTCATTGATTCAACAAATACCCAATGAGCCACACCTCTTCTCTTTCAGTAAACTTTTAAAGAAATTCCTTTTAAAACATGCTTTTACTCACATTTGAAAAAGAGAACTTTCATCTTGGGGTCTGACCGACCCTTGGTGCAGCATAAGGATGACGGTGACTTCAGGTCCCTCCAGGGTTTGAAGCCCCCAGGACTTGATTCCATGGGGAGCCACCCCTGACTCAAATGATCTCCAAAGCTCTTTTTCTACTAAAAGTGCAGAATCAGAGTGTTTCAGGAATCCATGCCTGTCCTCACTCCCTCCATGTTATTGGGCCATAGAATGTGAAGGTGGGAACCCAAACTCTGGGGCCAAGCTGGCCTGTGTTCAAATTCTGGCTCTTCCTCTTCCGAATCTATATAACCTGAAACCAGTAGCCATACTTCACTGAATCCCAGTTTCTTCATCAGAAAAGTCAGGGCAGAAATGCCTCCCTTGTTGTATCAAACAGAAATAACACATGTCACGTAACAGTGACACTTTGGAAACGCTTGAGAGAGACAGCAGCTGCTGTTGTCATCAAGCCACAGACTGGCTGGGAACGCCCAGGGTTGTGGAGACCACTGTCTCCACCATTTTCTTCCTTACTCTAGTGGGCTCAGGTTGGATCTGTTGGGTCGCCCCACGGGCTGTTTCACACCCTCGTGACCCACAGCACCCTGATGGCAAGCCGAAGGGACCAGGTGAACATCTGGCCTAATGACAGGACTTGGTTGGAGATAGGTCTGCTTCCTCTCCCTTGTTAGTGTCGCCCGGGGGCCTGCGCTCTCCTTAGCAGAGGCCTGGATAACGAAGGCCACAGCCTATTAATTGCGGTGACAGTGATAAAGGAAGAGGGGGAGGCTGCTATTTGTCTTGCCCGTAACCTCTCGCATCATTCCAAGATGAATGAAAACTCATTTTCTGCTTTGATTCGGTCTAATTTCTCTGGGCCCCCTGGGCCTTGTGGGGGGAAGGGACTCACAGTCCCTGCTGAGGAGGAATTGAGGGGAGGAGGTGGAGGGGGCAGAGGTCACAGGGGGAGGAGGACAGGCTCTACTCCAGAACCAAGGATTAGTGTGGGAAGTGGTTGGGAGCATTCATTAAGCACCAACTGTATGAGGTTTACAGAGGGGCTGAGTGGATTCGCAAACTGATCCTTGTGAAGGAGGGAATGTGCTACCCATTTCATGGATGAGGTAGTGGTGGTGGTGGAGAGGGAGGGGCTGGCACAAGGTCACACAGCTGGCGAGGTTCCAGCCCGGCTTCCGCAGAGAGGGTCTGTTGAGCTCATTCCTGTCACCCACTTCGGCGCCTCCTGCCTGGGTGGATGACCACATGGAATGACCAGCCAGCTGTGGGTGCTGCTAGCCCGACAGTCCATTCTCCCCCAGGGACCGGAAAGGAAAGAGAGGAAAAGGCTTGGAGGCTGGACCTTTGTCTCTACCAAGGAGCAAAGACTGGCAGGGCCTTGTTGAAACAGTTTTTTTCCTTTTGTAAGACAGCTCCAGAGAGCCTGCCTCCCACAGGGTGGCGGGAGACAAGGTGGTGAGAGAGCTTGTGACTCCCTCACACTCGGTACTTCCTCTCTGTTTGTGGGAAGGGAGAGGGAGCCAGTAGCTCCCCAGAGATGGGAGCTGCTTTGTCCCAACCCGACAGACCATATGTCAGGGGCTCACCCGCCTGTGAGCCCGGCCACTTGTACTGCCTGGTCACTTGCACCACCGGGGTCCTTGCTGGGGGCCTGAGGAGGCCCAGAGAACAGCCCCGGTGAGCAGTCTGCCAAGGCGGACTTGCAGCCCCACATTGCTACAAGGACTGCGAATAAGGTGGGAGATGCCCCAGGTCTGGCTCACAGTAGGAACTCAGCCAAGCGTGTTGAACATGCGGGCACAGCAGCCTTCCAGGGCTTTGGCAGGAGGTGGAAAGACTGCAGTATGAAGGAAGTCTGAGGTGGTGCAGTGAATGAACCGGTGTGGGCGGCTGTGGGTGCCCGCTCTGTCTTAATGTATGTAAAGCACTTAGAACGGTGTCGGGCATGGGTCAGAGCCTGGGTCCTGCTCTGAGAGTGCAAGCCACCTGAGGCCTGATTTGGGAGACTCTGAGGGGCTGATCTGGGTTAGGGTGTGTGTGTGTGTGTGTGTGTGTGTGTGTGTGTGTGTGTGTGTGTGTGTGAAGTGAGGCAGCTGACTCCACCTGTGTCCCAGAACAAAGTCTTCCCATCTGCCCCAATCTGAATTGCAAATGGCCTTCTCTTCCCCACCATTCCTGCTCCAGCTGGAGCTGAGGACCAGAGTCCCAAGAAGATGAGTCCCTGCTCCCAGTTGGCCCCTCCTCCCCTGCAGGATGCCTATAGCCTGGCTCTGTCTCAGAGGGTCTGCAGGAGGATCCCACAGACCAGAGCCCTTCCCAGCTATCTGGGAAAGAGGTAGCAAGGCCCAGTTAGAACCACCTAATCTGGTTCACCTTCTCTCTGCCTTTGCAGCCTGATCCCACCTTCTCTCTCTGTTCCTGCAAGGAATCTCTGCTCCTAACCTTCCTCCAACACCACCCCCACACCCACCCTAGCCCCACATTCAACCCAAGTCCTAAGCAAAAGCAAGAAAAATGGCAGACATTCAGTGAGTGCTTACTGGTCCCATGCCCTGGGTACCATGGTATAGATGTCTCAGCTACGCCTCCCACAGCTGATGAAGTGTGAGCTGTGTTCTACTGAGAGTTCCATTCTACAGATGGAGGGACTGAGACTCAGGAAATTTACACTGATAGTAAGTGGCAGATCTGGGATGCACAACTATACCTTACTCACTCCAGAGCCCAGCTTTTTCTAAGAGGAAGGAAGGCAGGCGGGAAGAGAGAGGAGGAAGAAACATTTTATTTTTATTTAGTTGTTCATTTTAGTTGCTCCCCCTGGTCCCAGACTGTGAACCTTGGGTTCTTGAGCTGTATGTGGACTGTGCCCTCGGTACGAGCTTAACACCTGAGCTACCAGGGTGTGTCAGAGAGCCCAGCTCTTCACCATTAGTCTGTCCTGCCACAGAGCAGACTGTCAAAATACATAGAAGAAATGAAGCTAGGGATCCAGGAACTATAATGAAGATATAAAAGGGGCTTCTATCGGAGGGGATTCCAGTCACTGATTTGATAATTGCCAAGCACCTGCTAGGTCCTAGGCACTCAGAGCTGATGATAGTGCTGATGGAATAGCCTCAGTGAAAATGGCAACATAGTCACAGTGCTAGTGGGAGAGCAGACATTTCTTGAGCTCCTACTATGTGTTTGGCACTGAGCTAGGTGTTTTGTATGCAGAGTTTTAATCCTTAGAATAGGCCTGCAAGACAGTTGCTACTATTTTTATCACATTGTAGGTAAGGCAGCTGAGAGACTAAGGGTCTAAGGTCACACAGAATTCCTTCTCCTGAGGAGAATTTGAACCCTGGCCTGTCTTTGATAACAACTACGGCGATGATGATATCTGTCTCGCATGTATCAGGTACATTCTGTGTGCCAGATGGCTTGCAAATCACTCAGAATGACAATGTAAGCTGGAGGAGAAGTGGCAAGTCTAGATTCATTAAGCTAATTTGTTTCCCTGCTTTAAGACTGACTCAGAGGACCCAGTCTGGCCTCGGCCTCTCAGTGGATAATCCCCGCCTGCCTCCCGTGTCAGGCAGGCCCAGGCTCAAATGCTGGTCCCACCACTACCTGTGAGACCTGGATGTGTGGCTCATGTTCTCGCCCATAAAATGGGAAATCACTGCCCACTCACAGGATTGTCGTGAACACTGGGAATATTCCTTTTACATCTAGAATTGCATTTTCTAGCCTGAGAACAGGCATCACAGTTCCCAGGGCCGTCCTCCCTCCTCGTCACCCCTCCATCCCTGTGGGACCTCTGTCTCCCTGAGACCCTCAGCTGCTTCTTCAGTGAGTTTATACTGGAGTTTATTAGTTCCACCAAGTTGTGAGTGGGGACCTAGCAGAGACATATGGGGCTTGGGATATGGGAAGAGTTTGAGACTTTAGAGAGAGAAATGGAGGGGAGGGGAGGGGAGGGAAGAGAAAGAGAAACCAAGAAGGAGATATTTAGGGACACATCAGACACCAAAAAAAATAGAGACCAAAACAAAAAAGGGGAGAGAAATAGCAGAAGCTGGAAAGATGTGGTCACAGAGAACATGGACGGGAAGGGAAGGGACCCTCCAGCAGCCCATCAAGGACAGAGACAAATCCACCCTTCGGCCCCCAGCTGAGCAAGGCTTTCAGACTCCAGGCTTCTTCAGCAGAGAGAGGCAAACCTCTCCCTCCACATTCAAATGAATTTGATATTCAATCAATGAAGATTAACTCGACCAAGGTAAGGGGTTTTTACATCCATAAGGAAGTCAAATACAATTATGCAAATGAGAAAATTATCCTGAGATGAGCAATGGCTCCTATATGATAATTCTGTAAAGGCTGGACTCCTGCACTGATTAGCATATCTTCAAGACCAGACTGAGATGGAGGCGGAGCGGATGAGCAGAGCTGCCCAGAGGTGGGCCTTTGAGGATGGGCTGACCAGGAGGCCCCCTCGAAGAAGCTGGTCAGAGAGGTCCTGTCCCTGAGCTCCTTTTCTGGAACAGAGGACACTTGGCTTCAGTCTGGGAAGAAGACCTCGACAAGAGCCTTGATCCTGCTGTGTCCACAGAAGCCCCGGAAACTCACCTTGCACTGCTCTCAGTTGAAAGGGTACTCCAGAGGAGGGCTTCTCTGACACCTGTGAGTAGGCACCACCGAGAGACCCTCCTAAGATGCAGGTTCTAATTCAGTCGGTTTGCGGGGAGGCTCTGGTTTCAACGAGCTCCCAGATGAAGCCCGTGCTGCTGGTTCACACCTCAGAGGCCCCAGATCAGTGCATCTACTGAAGATCCGAGTGTGCAGGCAGGGTTGAGGAACTCTGGCCTGAATGATGCCTGGGATCCCAAGAAGTCCATGCAAGTCTCCAAATTTCCAGGGACCCTCAGATACCAAGGCCCTCAGAAACCAAAGATCTGGGCTAGGTTCAGGGCAGGGGCCATGACAAAGGGGCAGAGGGGCAGAAGCTGGGAGGATGGACCCAGGACACTGCTCTAAGCCTCCTGGGGAGCCTTGGTGGTAACTACTGAAAATAGTTTGTGTATAGTAAATACCTACTATTATAAGCCCTCTCTCTATAAGTATTCTCTCCAGCCCTTAAATGGAGACATTATTTGCATTTAGCAGATAAAGAAATTAGACTCTGAGAGGCAAGTTGGTAGTCAGGATTCTAATCCAACTTGGTTTGACCCCCAGAATCCACGTGCTTTCCACTCCAGCCTTTGCCTGCTTCTCACTGGAAGACCTCACCCTGGAAGTTCCTGGCCTAACCCTTGAGCTCTATAGCCTGAAGCAGCAGTCCCTGCCTGCCTACTACGGCTGAAGTAAGTTACCTCGTGTGGTGGGGGGAGTGAGCAAGAACTTGGAAGCCAAGCAGCCCTGGGTTCAAATGCTGTCTCTTATTATGTGACCTTGGACAAGTCATTTGCCTTCTCTCAGTATCAGGCAGACTCTTCCTTGACCAAACAGGGATAAGACCAACTGAAGGGTTGCCAAGAGAAGGAGCTGAGGTAGCCTACCTGGGGCATGAGTTCAGACAGTGTAGATTTTCCGCTTACAGGGGGAGGGAGGCTGACTGAATCAAGACTGCAAGGTTCTAGAACTAGTTTACTCTTTGTTTCCGCTAGAGGAGGCCTAAGAGTCTTGGCCAAGCAAACACAGGGTTGCACCTCTACTCTATGTGACAGCAGCAGCAACATTAGCTCAGTCCTTTCCAAGTGACATGTCCAGGCCAACCCAGGCCTGTCCGAGCTGAGTCTGGTCTCATCACCACTATCCCCACAAACCAGACAACACGGGGACTGAAGCTTCTGTCCCAACAGCCCACTGGGGCGGGTCTCCTCTGCCCTCCCGGAGGAAACTTGGAATGTGACCCCAGCATCTCTCCTACAGCAGGGGTGAAGGAGCTTTGGCCCTTAGTATCCCTTCTGTAGAGAGAGGTCATGGGCCTGGGTCATCTCCAAAGAACCTTCCAGCACTAGGCAGCCTTCCTTTTCTCTCCTAGGAATTCACCTCAGAGAACCGTCCTGTGTCCATGGCTCTGAGCCAGGCTGTGGCCCACATGAGGGTCTGAATGGTACTGAAATGCAGCCCCTGTTCCACCCACCTACCTGTGTCTCTTTTGCTAATTGTCTCATGTATCTTCTGGAACAACTCACCTCGGTGGGCGTCAATCTCGCCCTCCATGAAATGGAGACAGTAACAGTGCTCAGTGAAGGTTAAATCCCTCCCATCCACCCCTTTGTGTATGCATGACCTCTCCTCCCGGCCAGATCCATGTCAGCACCCCTATGGCCACCGGTCACTCTAACAAACTGAAACAGAGAGCTAGGAATGTCTCGTTCTCACCCGCTCCCAGCGTTCCCCTCCCAGCCAGGGCAAGTAAGGATGAGGGTGAGGAGAGAAAGAGAAGGGAAGGAAAGGAAAGGGAAGGGAAAGGGAAAAAGGGAAAGGGAAAGAAGAAGGAAAGGAGTCTGCAATGGTGGGGGTTTTATGCTCATGTGTCTCTGTGAATGTGTCTGTTTCACTAGTCTGTGTTGTCTGTCCATGTGTGTGGTTGAGCACCCTTGTGCTGTGTGAGTACATCACTGTGACTCCACACCTGTTGTGGACTACTTCTGTGTGTCTCCTGCTCTATGTGTGCTCTTTGTGTGAGAATCAGAGGAGTGACTCAGTGGACATGTCTGTCTGAAAAGGAGAATCTAGTATGTGGTGAGTGGCTGTGTTTGAATGGGGGTGTCAGTATGTGAGTATGTGAGTATCTGTGTATCTGTGTGTGTGCATATCCATGCGGGTGTGATGATCTGAATACATGTCCAACTGAGTATGTGCTAGTGTGAAGAGATAAGTAACTGGTGGTGTGTGTGCTTATGTCTATCTGTGTGTGTTCTGTACCAGTACAGATGACAGTGTGTCTGTGTGAGTGTGTATCAGTGTGTGTCTAGATGAACAGGTGTCAGTATATGGGAGCAGGACAATATCTGAGTGTGTGTCTGTTGGGCTTCACTTTAGAGGGTGAGTATCTGAGTACATACCACCGTGTGTACCTGCTCATCAGTTTGTGTGTGTCGGGTGTATGTGTGTGTGTGCATGTGCATGTGCATGTGTTCATGGTATATCTGTGTGAGGCTGGGTGCGTGCACAGGGGTGTGTAGAAGATGTGTATGTATGTGTGTGTGTCTATGTGGGAGTATTATTCTGTGGTATGAGTGTGTAAATATCTGTGTAGACCTGAACGGGTATGTTTCCATGTGGGGGGAGTATGTATATCTGTGTATGAGTCACTGTGAAAGCATCTTTATTAGTATCTGGAATATAAGGTGTATGTGTATCTTTGTGTCTGAGTGCGGTGTGTGTGTGCGTGTATGATGTGTGTATGCGCGTGTGCGCCGCGTGTATATATCTATGTATCTGTGCGTGTCTGCACCTCTCTAGCTTGACTGGGCCCAGGCACTGTAAATCCATCAACTCCACATGATTTTGTCAATTCTGACAGCTAACTTCAACATGACAACAAATCTGGCCCCAGAGGATATTAAGCAAAGACACATGAGCCTATAATTTTCTGCTTCCACGTGTGAGATGCTATAATAATCAAAAGAAAATGAGTTTCTAACTACCCCAGCTCTTTGTGCTGTTGCCTTCATGCCGGCTGCACTAATTGAATCACCCGGCACCACTGTATCAATGGTAACTTGGGTATTGGGGGGTAATCAGGCGTGTGGGGGCGACCAGCTTGGAGAGGTATGGGGGCTTTTGTGAAGGTCCCATCTGCCTCATGCACCAAAGCCTCCCGCCGCCCACCCGTGTTTGGCTGGACAAGTGAATGACTGAAGGGCAGCCCCTCACCCAAGGGAAGGTCTGGAAGGGGATGCCTGGGGGAGGGGGTCCTGTACCCAGATGCTGTCGCTCAGGCCCCTTGGTCCCTAAAGGAGAATGGTGCAAAAAGAATAAAGATCCAGACTCTGGAGATGGACCTACATGGGCTCAGTTGACTGACGGCCTTATGTCATTTGGCCTCTGGGGCTTGATTTCCTCATGAAGAAAATGGGGCAGCTTGTCTACCTCAAGAGGTGCTGCAAGGACAAGTGAAAACACACAGAATGAGCACTCCCAGTTGCCTTGCAGATAGGAGGCCCTTGGAAGTTGTCATTATTTTTGCCATTACCAAATGTTTCCAGTGGTTCGCCAGGCCTTGCTGGCCGTCTGTTCACAGCCTGAGATAGGGTTCATGATCCCATTCTGTAGCTGAAGAAACTGAGGCCCAGAGAGGTTAAGGAACTTGATCACTTGAGACACAGCTCTCGATATACAATGATGGGGGTTTAAAGCAAGATATGTATGTGTATATGCATCCAAGGAGGGAAGAGGGACAGCTCCTGGTGACTTCTAGGGGGTCCCCCCAGCAGTAGCCCAATGACTTGACAAAAATAATAGTTGCTTCTCTTATATAACACTTACCGTGGGGCATTTATAGTGTATCAGCTCACATAAACCTCACACTGAGCTTATGAGGTAGAAATGCAATTGTCCTTATTTTTAGGTGAGGACTAAATTTCAAAGAGGCTGAGTAACTTGCCCAGGGTCACATGGTTGATAGACCTTGGGGGTGGAACTGGGCCTTAAGCCTGGGAAATCTGTCTCCAGATTTTTTATCCACCACCTGCTCTTAAAGATCCAGCTATCCTCCCATACCCCCTCTTGCCTCTCAGAGTCTTCTAAGCTGTATCCTTCATTTGCTGCAAAAATCATCCTCTCTGGCCAACCAAGGGACCATTCCTCCGGAAGTGAGCCTCCAGAGTGGCATGGAAATTCTCCCGTTCCCCAACCCCACTAAGCTTTCCACACCGAGGTGGGAGATCACCCTATATTATTTTCTGGCTTGTGCCCCACAACTTCTAGACAATAAGTTTTCAATGGTCAACTTCTAGGTACCTAGGACTGGACAGGGAACTGGGAAGGTAGAAAGAGGAAATGATCATAATTCTGTATTTTTGTATTGAACTTTGCTGTTTGCAAAGCTTGGAGCATTAGAATGAACACAGGCTTTGGAGCTGGGCATGTCTAGCTCTGATTCTGACATTGTCACTGCTAAGCTGGGGAACCTTGGGCTTCTTGCTGAATATCCGTGATTCAATACGGAATGGGTAATACTGCTTTTTAATACTGAAATGGGTAAAATTTTCCCTCAACTTTAGGAATAAACTATCTGGTCTCCGCACCCCACATTGCATTGGAGATGCTGACTAGTGCGATACAATAAGAAAACGAAATAACAGACAAACAGATTGGAAAAGAATAAAAGAAAAATCATCTTTCTTTGCAGCGTGATTATCTTCACAGAAAACCCTAAGGCATGAAACAAAAAGAAAGAAATAACAAATGTTGCTAGAACCGGCACACCCTGATGGAGTAGTGGTTTGGTCAATTGTCACATACATTCCAAGGACCCAGGTTCATGTCCTGGGTCGGAGATAACAACCAAGATGAACAACTAAATAAAAATAAATGAGGTGCTTCTTCCTCCTCTCAACTCCTGCTAATCTGGCTCTGCTCGCTTTCATTCTTGCCTGTACCTTTCCTTTGGGACAAAAAAAAAAAAAAGGCTACTAGAACCAATAAGTGTAGCAAAGTTGATACATACAAGGTCAACATACAAAAATCAATTGTATTTCTACATGCTAATGATAAACAAGTTTAAATTAAAATCAGGACTTTCAACCCACCTCTCAAGATTGCTGGAAGGAGTAAAATGAAGTAATATTTATCTAGAGGTATCTAGCTCACCACCTCTCTGATGAGCTTTCCTGGGAGAGAGGAGAGAAAGAAAGACTGAGGGAGAGTCATGCAATGCCCATCCCTTCCTGTCAGCCTTACAGCTGGGAGGGAGTGTTTCTGACATGTATGTACCTATTAGTTGTGCCTATTTTAAACCTTAGGATTTTATTTCTCTACAAATTTGGGGGATTGGGAATGGGGAGGTGATTCATCAAAATCTGAGGGCTCACTGGGAAGCATGCTTTTGGAGCCACTCTCCAAGAGGCCCAGTTCTTCCCATAGTTCCACCCGCTCCGCCGTGGCTGGAATCCCGAATCCGCGGTGTAGCTCTGAGTCCTTTCGTGTTCGCCTACACTTTATGATGCTGGTTGCTACTGCCTCTTTGCAGCCCCTGGGCCTGCTTTTCCTCAGTATTTATGTCTGGAAAATAGGTGATTCCAAGTTGCTCTGTGGGGAGCAGGTGGGACTATCTTATCAGGTCACCATCTTGACCACAGTCCTTCCCTGGGAAGCATGTTGCTATGAACAAGTTAAACTGACCATTCATGGGCTGGCCAGAGAAGCCACTGAGAGCCGCAGCCCATCTGAGTTCTCCCTCCTGTCTCTCCAGAAGCCCTTCTCATCTCTCGATCATTCTACATGTCTGCTGTGCCAGGCCCAGGGTGTACAATGCAACTTGAAGAATCTTAGGTCAATGTCAGCCTGGGTCACATCCAAAAGAAACTCTAAGAGCCTCCAAAAACACTGATGGCAGTGAAACCAAACTTTCTTGGGCCAGCAGCAAGGTGGGGAAGGATATTACATCACATAGCAGACAGCAAAACTCTCTCAAATCTTTAGTCCAGTCCTTCCCCAAAGACTTCTTTTTCCCTTTCCCTTTGTCTTAACAGCTCCAGCTCTACTATCTCATGCCTCTACTGCTTGCCAATGGACTGATTCTATGTGGATCCAGCTTTTGGAGCTGATAACTTCCAGTTCTTGGGTGGGAAGCTTCTTCAACGCTTTATGGGTCCCTATCCCTGATCGGCTTAGATGTGGAACATGGAGGGAGAAAAAAAGGCTGTAAATATTTACACTTTAATATTTTGATTCCTACTCATCAGAAACCCTCAAGTAGTTGACAGCCTTGTAGTGGTAAGATGAGTATAGATGGCTATACCATACCACAGAGCAAAGTCTCTCCATGAGGCATATCCAACGCACTATCAATGCAAAGAGGAGGTCTGACTCCATCGGCATGAGTACTCAAGTAGGGGTGTCATTGATCCAGGGCTGGAAGCATAAGTAGGTATCACCTGGTGGGAGGACAGAGAGCAAAGGGAAAGGAATAAGCAGTTTTGCATTACCTCTTGACATTTCACAACCATTACCTTCTGTTTTACCCGCCTGCCCCCAGTTGTCTGTAAGATGAGTGTATAATAATATTCCCATTTTACTGATCTGGAGATTGAGACC
Organism: Solenodon paradoxus; assembly: GCA_004363575.1. NCBI lineage: Eukaryota > Metazoa > Chordata > Mammalia > Eulipotyphla > Solenodontidae > Solenodon > Solenodon paradoxus. Next base: position 26,752 of record RJWH01002221.1, read on the forward strand.
CAAGAGGAAAATGAACTTGTCACTCAGAGTAGTTGACCCAGGTAGGTCTTGAGTTCTGGTTTTCAAAAGTTTCTGATGGGCCCGTGAAGGGAGGGGAAGAGTAAATAGCCCCTGTGTGTGGAGGGATGGGGTGGAAGAAGGAGAAGCTGGGTATTAAGACAGAGTTTATGGGAAAAATGAGGCACAGGCCAGCATGTAGAATCTATCACCATTTGTGGAAAAGGCAGGAAAAAATATATATATATTTGCTTGTTTTTGCATGACAGGTAGGAGGAATACCCAAGAATCTGAGGATGTTGGTTGCCCTTGGCGTGGGAACTCAGGGAGACCTGATCACTCACTAGTGCCCGGGTGGGAGGGAGCCATTTCATCCCGCCTTGTATGCTTTTTGAAATTTGAATCATTGCTGATGTTACATAGTCAACAGATAAATTGTTCTTAAAAAAAAAAAAAAAAATCAATAAAAGAACAAGCATTATGCAGTAACATGAAAATTCCAAAGAAAACAGTGCCCTGCCGTTGACCATGCACTTGAAGGAGCATGAGGTGGGTCACCCCGGGTCGGGACTTGGCTCTGGTGGAGAAGGGGTGTGTGCCGGGCCCTGGGGAGGAGAGCCGGCAGTCTAAGTCGGCAGTGAGGCTCTCCGCCCGGCTCCACGGCCGCTCCTCCTCGCTCTGATGTATGAGGGGCTGTCAGTCAGAGGCGGGTACTGCCCGAGAGACGTCCGAGATGGGACCGGACATTTGGGCAGTTGGGGCCGATTTGTCGCCATTTTCACGGGTAGACTTGGGAATTAAGTGGCATGAAATTGAGCACAAACCAGGTTCCCCCCAGAGAGCGGGCAGCCCTCGCCAAGAGGGGAGAATGCTGAGGGGGCGGGAGTGGGAGGGTGGCCTGGCCACGCTCGGCTGCTTCTGGGTGCAGATGGAGGGAGAATGGTAGGGGGCTGGGCCAGCTCCTCCTCCCGGGCTCCTCCCCTCCTCCACTCTCCTCGGACCAGCGGAGGGTCTGGCAGTCCCGGGATCCCGCTGACTTGGGCTGGCTCCCTTCTACCCTCCTGGGAGTGAAGGTTTGAGGTGACCACCAGGCCAGAGGCCTACTGGAGGGGCCCCCTCAAGCCCTTTTTCTTATCTCAGCGTCTCTCTGCTGCCCGTTTATTTTTGTTTTGTTTTTTTTTTTTTGCCCAGTACCTGGGAATGAGGACTACAGGGAGGCAAAGGGCCTGCCCTGCTTCCTTTCTGGGTGTGGAAGGAAGCTTTTCTGTGAGGAAGAACAGAATCCAGCAGAACACTTACTGGGGAGAAAACAGAGCTGAGTCTCCAACCTTGTGGTCTTGAGTGAGTGACTTACCCTTTTCCCAGCCTCCAGCTTCTGGTCTAGAAAACCAGAAGAAGAGCCAACAAATGTCTGGTGTTTACCATGTGCCTCGCACTGCACTGGGTCTCCTGATATCTTGTGGCAATTCATTTGGTTTCAAAAATATCTTATCAGGTAGGCCTGTGATCAGTTACCCCCCATTGTACAGATGAGAAGACACATCATCCAGCCAGCAAGTGGTGAATATGGGATTTGCTATTTCACATTCTGCTACCTCGGGGAGTAGTGGGGAAGATTAAAAGAGATGCCAAAAGTTGAGTTCAACACGCATTTCATGTGTAACCAACCTGTGTTTGTTGTCATCCCTGCTCATGCGCCCTTAGTGCAGGATGCTCAAATGTAGAACTTGAGAACTGGAAGGAATAGACCCTGGTGCTGCCTTTGCGCTTTTCTGGGCTTGGCAGCTGGAAACAGAGGCCCAGGGAAGGCAAGTGACTTGTATGGCATCACACATCATGATGGGACTGGGCTGGGACTGAGGGGTCTGTGGCCTGAGTTGTTAATCTTTGGGGTCCTAAGGTCAGCCCCAGGGTGTTAAAGAGGGCAGCTGATTTTCTTTTTTCAAGAGGAGAAGTATAAGTCCAGAATTTCAGTCCTGCTGGGCACTGTGCTCTGAGTTCTCCCTTCCCAGGAGGAGAGAGACCTATCTCCAGCCCCAATAGGGGTGAGGGGAAGAGAGACCTCGGTCTGCTAACCTGGGCACCTCCTCCTGGGCAGAGCTTTGCCCTGCAATTAGGAAAGCTGTGTTTGCCTCAGTGTTGGGCCCACCGAGCCCAGGAAAGCCATGAGGAGCCCCGCAGGTGGCCAGGGGGAAGACAGGCCCCATGGTGCTTAATAGGACCTAATCTCTGCCAGTGTTGTCGGAAATGAAAATGAAAAACAGCCACGATTTTGTGGTTTAAAAATTAGCATGTGTGCCTACCTCGTAAGCCCCTGGCCTGCATTACCATACAGATTTATCCCCAGCCCAGCACGCGGCCAAAATATGTAATTACACACAGGCTCGGGTAGAAACATTTCTCTCTTCCTTGCTATCTGTTTAATATGGATTTTTTAAAAAATGAGAGTTAGATCTGGAATTTTGTGAGAAATCTACTTCATGGGGGACGCTGCCTGTGATGGATTTGGGAAAAGGCAGGGTTTCAGCCCCATCTGGCATTATGTGAGGGGGTGTGTATGAAGGTGTCAACTCAAAAACCATCTCCCTAAGGCAGGGAGAGAGCGGGCAGGGAGAGAAAGTCTTGCTGTACAATATGGTCTCCATGTCCAGACCCTGTTCATTGCTCTCACGTGCATTCTCTTCTCCAACCTGCCCATGAAGCCCCAAACATATCCATATCCCACTCGAAAGGTGAGGCTGGTGCTGCAAAGGTGAAGTTTGAGGTTCTAACTCATGGCTTCAGAGTCTATGCTTTTTCCAATATGATGCATATGGCGTCCACGGCCATTAGGCTTTCTTCATCTTACTGATGACCTTAGAAGTCATTCGGGGAGGAAGAATGGAGTGACAGATGCAGGGAGGTGGGTCAGTGCTCAAGCAGGAAGGTTGAAGGGTCTTTATGTGGGGGCCAGTGAGAGGAAGAGAAAGAATAATGGCGGCCTCAAGCATTGGCACAAAAATGGACACAGTAAGTGAAACGAATGATTGAGGGTCTGACTAGACCAAAGTCCCAGAATCCATGTCTTTATTCGGGATTGGGTGATAGATAATGACCAGATATGAAAAAGAAGAATAAATCAATATTCCAATATGGGATCAATGTCCCAATCCAGAGGTGGATGGGAAAGGGAGTCAACATTCCAATGTAGGGATCAATAGCCCAATGAAGATGTGGTTGAGGGAATCAGTGTCCTGTGTGGGGATCAATGTCCCCAAACAGATTTGGTTGAGAGGAATCAATATCCCACCATAGGGATGGATAAGGGAATCAACATCCCAATATAAAGATCGATGTCCCAATTCAGAATTGGTTAAGGAGAATCAATGCCCCAATATCGGGATCGATGGTACTCAATGATATACAGTGATGGCAGGACAGTCAGTGTCCCATTGTGAGATCAGTAATGACTAAAGCACCACTGTAGAGATGGATGAGGCTTCATACCCAACCAGTATGCCATCAGGAAGAACAATAGGGTACTGATCCATGAGAAAAAAATGGAATGGAGTCAGTGTCCTGCCTTGCAACATGGCCCAACCTTGGTTGTCCACAGCGGTTCCCCTTGAAGGGCCCCTATTCCCTCCCTGTCTTCAGAGCCAGGCTGCAGATATGTCTGGAGAATCCCACCAGCTTGGAAGGAGATACTTACTTGCCAGGGATGATTTCCTTCAGGGAGACCTGGCCTAGGTCTCTGCCAGACTCAGTTCAAACCAGCAGCAGGTGAAATATAGTCATAATCAGTTGGTTCTTGCCTCATTGGCCTGATATTTGCCTTAAAACCAGTTATCTGTGTTAGTTAACATTTCATGTGTCATTTGAATGATTGCAAACTGCTTCCCCTCCCCCCGTTTTACAGGTGAGAAAAGTAAGACCCAGAGAGTAACATGATTGTTCACCAAGAAGTGGCAGGTATAGAACTAGAAGCCTGATTTTCTACCTGCCAGCTCAGCCGCTTTCCAGCTGCCATTAGGTTGACACGACAGGGTCCCACCACCCCTGCCGATACTCCCCACACACACATAAGGGACTTTGGGAAGTTTATCCTATAGTTTGGGCAAAGCGGTTCAAAGCACTTCTCTCCCAAACCTTCACTTTCCTGCGTCTTCCCCAATACCCCTTATAGTCTCTAAATTTTGGGACAGGATGAAAGTCCCTGCTACTTTCCAGGACTGGAGATGGAGCTGGGGGTGAGATGGGTAAACCTCCCAGCTTTAGCCACCACAGGAGCCTAAGGGGAGGGTGTGATTTTTCTTTGGCTCAGACAAAGGCCTGGCTGTGGCATCTGTCGGCTGACTCTTGTGTCTCGCAGCTGCTCAACAGTCAGACCCAAGGCAGGTGCCAGTTTGGGGAGGGAGGGGAACATCCTCCCAAACCCTCACACTCTGCTTTCTCCTCTCACACACCCCTGCACGTGCAGTACCTCCTGTGGTCCCCTATTCCACCAAGCTTGCCTTACACCCCTTACACCCCTTACACCCCTTAAGACCTATAGCTTAGGGACAGGACCCCCATCCCACATGGCCCATTGCCCTTCCCCCAAGCATCTGTCCTGCCAGGTCTGCTGCCATTGCCCTTGGGCCCCTTTGCCCACCCTATGAGGAGGGAGCATTTAGCAGGAGATGGGGAGCCTGGTGTCTGATGGGATGTCTGTCACTCAGGCTTCTCTCTTTCTGGGGCTAGAGGACTTTCCCTCCTAAGAGGCTGGAGGCTCCAGTTCTTCAGCGTGGAAATGGGAGAGTCTCAGGACATACAAGTCACAGAGATGGGCAGACATCACTGATTGTAAGGGCAAGAGGGAATGTCCCGTGCATTGTCAGACAAAGAGAAAAGAGCAGTGTGTGTGTGTGTGCGCGTGTGTGCGTGTGTGCGTGCGTGCACGTGTGTGCGCGTGTGTGTATGACCACAGTCACATTCATGCACATTTTTGCAGATAAACACATGCACGCACGCACACACAGAACCATGTGACAAGTTGGAAAAGTATTTCAAATGCCCGAATAGTCAGAGCTCCATGCTCTCCAACTTTGCAAAAATATTTATTTACGGACTTATTTGCTTAAATTGTACAACTCCACTCCCCTCTGAAAAGGAAAATATTAAGGCTACTGAGATGCCTTGGTTTAGGCAAATAATCGTACAATTATTTTATTGTGCACAGATGTTGTTTTGACTTCTGTGGGCAAAGGAGAATGTGGTGTGATAGTAGAGTGTGTGTTGGGGGGCTCCAGTGGAGGGGTGAGGTTTGCTCTATTAAGAAGATGATGCAAAGGGAAAAGAAAATTTCCAAAAAAGCTGCTTGAAAGAGAGAAAAAAGAAATATATATGCATTTTATACAGAGATGCTCCCAAGCGCCTCCCAGGCGCAGTCCTCTTGACCTCTTCCTCCCCACTCCATCTCCCAGCCTCCTCCCTCTTTTCCTGTCCCTGCCCAGGCCTCTCCTTCCCTCCCTCCCAAGCTCCCAGCCCCCGCCCCTCCCCTGGGCCCCTCCTCAGATGCAATCCCCCTGCTGTAATTTCTGGGGGAATTGCTTCATCTCGGGTGCAGATATATTTGTGTCAAGGTGCAGCTGCACAGATAGCCTTCCTCTATGCATAGTAAGAGGGTTTCAGAGAGAGAGGTTGTGCCCAGAGCAAGGCCTTATCAGAGCAAGCTGCCTGCCATTTATCTGATTCCCCATCAAATAGGAAAACGGGCCTCAGGCTGCTGCTTCCACTTTCCTTGGGAAAGCCATGGGGGGAATAATAATTTACTCCAATCTTTTTGTTTTCAGCACTCACCTTCAGCCTAACACAGCCCAGGGTCTCTTTACCACCCTCCTGCCCCCAGAAATGCCAGCCTGGGGGTACAAGGCTGGTACCCAACCCCACAAGGGCCTAGCCCAAGACACCCCCAGAAATGCCCTTGCTGGTTGAGTGGACCTTCATAATGGATTGGCATGAGCTGGAGAGATACCCTTTGGCATCAGGCGGTGTAGACACAGGGGAAGGGCGGCAGGGACCCAGCAGGGAGTAGGGGAAGCTTGGCCTGGCTGTAGGGGGCCTGGCTCCCTTCCCAGCCCCTACACATATGCAGATTCCTCACAAACACTCACAGTGTATACGCATGTGTGCACACACTCACATGCATTTGTCAGGCTTGACCCTACGAGCATCCTTGCATGAGGACCTATCGGCACCTTTATCTGTGTGTCTGTCCATCTGTCTATCTATCTGTGTCTGGGGTGGAGATGAATGGAGGACTGGGGGCGGTTTCTGTTCTCTGTCACAGACTCTGACCTCCCATCTCAGTTCACAATCCCAACAGCCAAGAACAAGCCAAGACAGGATGACAGGGACTGCCTGAAAGGGGGTGACGGTGGACAAGGGAGGGGTCCAAGCAGGGCCTGGCGGCAGTCATCCTGCCTCGCCCTCCCTGGCAGAGCTGCTCCAGGGACAGCAGGCAGCCCATCTGGTGCAGGAGCCGCAAGAGGTGGGTGGCGGGGAGGGGGCCGCTCCCCACAGGCCTGCCATAAATCACAGTTATGTGACCAGGGGGCAGGGGGCAGCCGCAGCAGCACACGCGGGACGGGGCAGAGAGGCCAGGGTCAGGTGCAGCTGTAAATCGTCACCTAAATGCTTCCAAGTGAAGGCTAATCAGGTCACAGTGACGGAACACACACGGCTCCCCCACCCCTGGCCCTAGTGGGCACACTCGTGTGCATGCAAGTACATACACACTCGAAGATACCAAAGCACTCCTGGACAGGCCCTGCACTCAGAGCCAGACACACAAGACGTCACACCCATGCCTGGATACACAAAGACACACATGCACACCAAACTTATTGCCACTGTGCGTTTGTGTGTATGCATATGTGTGTTTGCAGGGACACACACACCCAGGCAACTCTACAGCCACTTGTGTTCCTTCAGACCCAGGGACACAAAGATCCCGCTGACACATCTCAGTGTATGCGCACGTGCACACACGCACGCGCACATGGCCATGCAGACTGGTAGAGACTACTGGCACCCAGAGGAGTACAACTTGGAGGGCAGACCCGTTGCAGGAAGACATGGGAGTGAAAGGTGGTGGACAGTCTCAATGGGCGGTGCCACCCTCAGTCCTGGAGTCCCAGAGCCTGGTTGTCCTCCCAACACCCCACCCTGGCCTTTGTCCCCTTCTTCAGAAGTTCCTCTGCTCTCTCAAGAGTTCAGTCGTTTCATCCTTCCCTGCACCCATGCTGGAGTCTCACCCGTTCATTCACCTGTTCGGCAGCATTTCTGACGCACCTGCTGTAAACCAGGCACTGTGCTGGGCTCTAGCGATAGAATCCCCGTCTTCAAGTCTTCAAAGTTAAACCCTCACCGAGAAGAGAGAGAAATGAGCGCTTGCAGGTGCGTCCTGGTGACCCAGTGGTTAAGTCTTCTGGGCGCAGTCCACACACATCCAAGGACCTGGGTTTACGAGCTGAGGCTGGGGACAACCAAGATGAACAACTAAATAAAATAAAATAATAAATGAATGTTTCTTCCTCCTCTCTCTTCCTACTTCCCTACTTACCTTCATTCCTGCCTGTACCTTTCCTCAAAAAAAGAAAAAATAGGGAAGGGGAGGGAAGGAAAGAGGAGGGGGGGAGGGGAGGGAAAAAGGAAGGAGCAGTTACAGCTTGCTAGGAGCCCAGGGCAGTGAGGGTATGGAAGGTGTTCTGGAGGATGCTATATCCCAGCTGAGGCCCGTTGCCGAGCGGGAGACGGCCAGGTAGAGAAACGGAAGGAAAGAGAAAGGCCTGACCCCACCAGAAAAGTCGGCAGTGTTGGGCAAGTTCTGCAGGGACTGCAACAGGCCCTTTGCACATACATGGGATGCACCCCCATGAGGCACCCACCTTGGATCCTTGGTGCCAGCAGCAAAAGCGACTGCTCTCCCTCACCTGCACCCACCAAGGCCATCAGCCTCATTGCCCAGGGAGTCCCCCCTGACTGACAGCTAGGGGGACCGAGCAGATGCCACAGTCAGCTTGTCCACAGGGTCAGGGTGAGGGACTTGACAGAGACCGAGGGCAGTGCCCACGGAGCCTCAGGATGACAGCACTGAGCTCTCCTCACTCCGACCTCCGGTTCTACTCTGGTTCTTGTCCACCACCTAAAATCTGCTCAGTGTCGCTCCCTGAGCCCCCTGGGACCCTTCCTACAATGCAGGATGTGGGGAGCGGGCTTGAAAGCAGGACTCTGGAAGCCCAGCCTCAATTCAGCTGTCATCTACTTGCCCTATTGGATTTCCAAACAGGACCTCATTCGAACAAAGGATGTGTTGTCTGAAAACCATTCAACCACAGGACAAAGCCCAAGTCATCTTGGAGTTCAGAACCCTCCAGACCTCCTTCCTCTAGTTTCTCTCTCCACCCTTAGCTCCACTCCACTCTCATCCCCACCACCCCATCCACACACACCAGCTCCGCCTCTCTCCTGTCCAGCCCTCGCCTGCCCCTCCAGTCAAGTTTGATCTCATCATTTAAAAAACTTTAAACATTCCTTGAGAGCCTGCAGCATGGTGATAGATACATGATTTCATTGAAGCCTCCTTTAGAAAACTCTGGGAGAGGTAGGCTCATTTTGCATGTAAGGAAACTGAGGCTCAGAGAGCCTAAAGGATCTTCTCAAGGTCTCCATCACCTTGGGAAGGCTAAGGAGAGCTCATTCGGGCCCAGCCTGAGTTTCCAGGCACAGTCCTCCCCAACTCTTCCTTCTGTCCCCAAACACAGTGGAGCAGGGTCCTCCCCACTCTTTCTTGCATCGAGGCAAGAGCAGGAAAAGTAGGTTTGGGGGTCCGTGGTCAGAAGGAGAAGAAGAGGAAGGAAAAAAGGATGACAGTGGCCTCAGAAGCAGGGAGTCAAGACTGGAGAGGCCCAGGCCAGTCATGGGGGAAGAGGACACTCATGGGTCTCATGTTCCGAAATGACTGCACTTGGCTGCTGCTGCAGTGACATCCCCAGGTGAAGTGTCTCGTCTCCTACCTGACAGTGCAACTCCCTGAGGTCAGACCTCAGGGCCATAGGAAGACAGAACAGGAGAGAAGAGAACAGAACCTCTGAGTTCACGGTTGAGCCTCTGAGCTTCCTGCAGCCTCAGTTGCCCCATCTCTGAAATGGGGACAGAACAGTATCAGCCCAGGATTGTTGGGAGAATTCAGTGTGATTATACCAGGAGCTGGCACAGAGTGGACCCACCCACCCACCCACACACAGCTTCCTCCTGCTCTGATGACAAGGATTGGGCTACATGCTTAGTGACTGTGGAAACGGTTAGACGGGGGTCATCCCTTCTGGAAGTGTCTGAGACTGCACAGGGGCTCTACACGGGGTCTGGTTTGCAGGTGACAGAGTGGCAGGAGAGGGGGCAACAGCTCATTTTTCCTCTTTCTTTCCCCCCATGGAATATCGTCTCATCCCAGGAAAGGACCAGTCCCTCAGAGGTTCAATAGATAAGAAAGATCAGGAACATAGAGGCAGCAATTTTCCAATGGTGCCCGATTGGTTAAATGTCTGTCTCCCTGTGTGGGGCTGCATAGCCCACCCATGAGCCACACAGAGCCCTCTGATACCCCTCACATCATCGGGAGTGGGACCAATGCTCCCCATCACCAACACAGACGAAGGCCTGATGCAAATTGGCAGGTGAAGGAGAGAGCAGTCAATATGGGTTAGAAGGAAGGGCCTCCCCTGACCTGGGCCCGGGCCTCCCATTGATCAGCTTCACCAAAGAAACCAGCCTAGCCAGAAGTCAGTGGGCACCCAGATGAGAGCCACGGCCTTGGCCCACCACCCCACTCTAAAGAGGTGAGGGTTCCCAAGGAGGCTGCAGAGAGGGGAGGGAAGCAAAGACGATGGAGGAGCAAGGAGACAGGCAGCTCAGCTCAGACTCAGCAAGCTTCACTGCCGCCCTGCCAGCAGAGGAAGTTTCCTTGGTGTTGAGAAAATGGTCAGCAGCTTGTCACAGTCCACTGACTCCAAACTGCCTTCTGGAAATGCTGTTGAATTTAAATCCAAACACAGAGATACCCACATACATGCCTGTCACTCCTCCAACCCCTTCCTTAAACACAAACATAGTTATCTCATGGCTACATACACACCGTGTGATTCAATTCAGTCCAAAAGCATTTATTGAGTACCTATGTGTGCCAGGCATTGCAACTACAAACAGTTCCATGCCCTAAAAGAACATATATTCTAAGAGGAGAGACAAACGTGGAAAGAGTTCATTACAGAGCAGGGGAACAGGTGCAATTGTAGGAGTACCAGAGATGTACAGAGGAAAGAGTGATTAACTCTAGGGTCAGGGAGGGCACGTTCCAGAGGAGGTGATACCTCAGCAGGGTTTCAAAGGATGAATAGGAGTTTGCCGAGTGTCTACTGTTGTCTACCACCTGCCAAAGTCTCTGGCTACACCTTGCTTACCTCTCCCACTTTCCATTATGAGTTTCTTTCACCCACTAATACTCTCTAAGCTGTTCCAATTACCTTAATGTTCTTCCTCTCCTTCACATTCATTATTTCTATCCAAACTTCAAGGTTTCCTTTAAAGAATGATTCTTTCATCAGAGAAAGCTATAGCCCTCTTCCAGGGTCTGCCGTTGCATCCTATGTCTCCCCTTTCCTAAATCTCACACATTTATATTCATTTGTTTGCTCCATGAAGGCAAGGACTCTGGGCATCTGGGAGAGGACCTGACACATTGCAGAAACTTGGTTGGTTGGTTGGTTGGCTGCCTGAGATGGATAAATATGAATGGATGAATGGACAGTGGATGGATGGATGGATGGCTAGTTTAAGGAAGTACGAGTGACTAATAATTTAGAACTTTAAAAGTGTAGAGGGCAAGGGAGCGGGATACTGGTAGGAGAGTCTTAGACATGAAACTAATGAGGCTGTCAGGGATGGGCGTGCAGAAGGCCTTGTGAGCCCTGCTTACACACACTGGCATGTGGAGTGCATTCAAAACATTAGAAGTTCAAGGCCCCTTTGAGAAAATGTAGTCTCCCTGCTTCATTTCACAAATGAAGAAGCCAAGGTTCAGCAAAGCAGACTTGTTCCAAATCACTCAAAGGGCAAATAAATAATTTTGCTGCAATTATACCCCCAGACTTGACCTCCTGGTCCTGGGCCCTTTTCATGGGCAACTCAACAACCTACACCCTTGAAGAGATTAAGAAGTGATGAGACATACCAGCACTCTCTGTTGGTCTACTAGGCTGGATATAACTCTTTGGGTAAACTGCTAAAAGATATGTACTATGTCCAAACACACGTGTGTGCACACAGGGTACCTGTACCCATCAATGCAAGTGACTAAACCCACTTAATCTAGCTTAATCCAAAAGAGCACTCTTGGCTTTTTTGAACTCTTAAGGGCAGGAGGGACAGCCCTGGGGAACAGCTAATCACCAGATGTTGTACCTTCTCTCTGTGTGCCACATCTTCCCCTCCTCGTGATGGACTTTCCCCTCCAGGGTGAGTAGGACAAGATGGGTAGAGAAGAATGGGGTGTGGCCCCATGGAACTGGTAAAGGAGAGAGGAAGACTTACTTTTCTCAGAGTCTCTCTATAAAGCCCCAGCTAAATATTCTGAGAGTTCCAGCTCAGCTCCAATCCCTGTGGTCAGAAGGATGGGCACAGAGACTGGCGAGCCTGGCTCTCATGGCCAGGGTAGAGACCAGAGGACAGGGTCTGAGAGCGCTCCATGACAAGGAAAGGAGTCCTCCAAAGAAAAAGGATGCTGAGTAGTCAAAAATGACAGATGACCACCACAGTCCCCTAAGAGTACAGGAGCGCATTAGAGTGCTCAGAAATAACAGCGATCATAATTGCCTTTAGCCTATGCCGCTCAAGATCTCCTGTTCATTTAACTTCATTTAAGCCTGGAGTGCGAAAACTCAGGTTCGTGTCACAGCTCTGCCAGGTGCAAGACCCTGGGCTCTCACCACACACGTAAGTCCGTTTTCCCATCTGTAGAGTGGGAAGAATATCGCCCACCTTCCAGAAGCTGCTGAGGGCATCTCTGTAAACTGAACACTATACAATGTTAGGCAGAGGAGAGGTTTGTGGATTCCAGGTGAAACAAGGAGATGGCTTTAGGGAACCAGACGGTACTGGGGTCAGAGAAGTAGCAAGCTGGCTGCTGGTCTGACTCAGCAGGGAGAACAGGGCCTCCCAGGGCCCAGGAACCCTGCTCTCGGATTCCTCTGGTCTGGCTACTCTCCACCCCCATGAAGGGGCTGAGAAGAGGAGTTAATGGATTACAGGGCTGGGCAGGAAGAAGAGAGAATTTTTCATTTTAAAATGTTCTGAAATAATTCATATTTGCTTTGTAGGATGGCGTTGAACGCTGTCAGCTCTATAATAACTTCTAGGCCTTTATTTATTGTTTTGCTTTAATGATTTCATGTTACCCTGGTGTGGAGAACTTGCTGTGTCTTATAACACATAAGGCAGAGAAGGCTCAGGCCTTGGCAGATCACAGGAGGAGGGGTCATGCTCCCCCTACAGACCCTCCCCACACCCCCACCCCTTAGTTGTCCCCCCACCCCACCCCACCCCCGCCCAGCGAAGGCAGAGCCTAGAAAAAGAGGCTGTGGGTCAAACTCTCCATCAAGAGCTTTATCCTTAATGTCTAATTCTCACGACTCCCTGCAGAGTTGATACTATTACCCCATTTTGCAGAGGTGAAAACTGAGTCTTGGAGAGATTACATGACTTGCCCGCTAACTTTATGTAACCAAGCTAGGATTTAAACACAGGTCTGTTGGATTCTAGCCTTCTGTATCCTGGCAGTTCTTCCATTTTTGTATGTGTAGAAATCATTGGGGAAGAATCTTTAAAATGCGGGTTCTTGGGACCCAACTCTAGAGAGAGGGATTGAGGAGATCTAGGATGGGGCCTGTGTTTAACAAGTTGCTAGGTGAACTACAGTCACATTTGGGGACTCTACTTCTCTCTCTAGGCCACACTAAATCACTCTCACACTCCCAGACCCTGTTCCCCACAAGTTGTGTTCGTAATCACCTGCCTCCTCACTGCCCATGTCTCTTACAAATCAGCTAACCCTGTACCTTATCCTGCATCCCTGGGAGCTGAGACTCCCCACTAGACCTCTAGCCCCTTCAGTGAAGCCAGGAGAGAAAGAGGAGGGGAGGGAGGAGAGGCTTTCTTGGTTGCTATGGTGATTCTCCACCTCCCAGCCCTTGGGGGGAGGCATATTCATTGTGAGTCTCCAGCCAAGGCCTGGAGGGAAGCAAGCTGTCCTGGGCTGAGAGGAGGCAGAGGGATGGAAAGAGGACTCTAGCCTCTGGGGAGAGGGGAGGAGGGGAGCGAGAGGTGGAGGGTCAGGGTGGGGAACCTAGGCCTAGGGCAGCCGGAGCAGAGAGCCAGCCCCTCCAGATGCTGGGGCTGCCAGCCTTCAGCCAGGTGGGAAGGGGTGTGTGCAGGAGCTAAGGCTGACAGGGTCTGATGCTCCCTGAACCCAGAGCTGGCAGGAGACTCGGGGCAGGTGGTGGCAGAATTTGCAGGGATGGATGAGACAGCCAGAGCCCTGTGTAGGATAGAGTCAGAGCCCCGGGATGGAGAAAGATGAGGGTGCAGGAAGCAAAGAGGAGATAAGGAAAAAGAAAACAAAGCAAAGGAACCCTTCTAGGACTGGGGACTATAACCCACTCCCAAACCTAGCCAGGCGGGGCGGGGCTGGCACTGCCTGGGATCCCAGCCTGCTGGGTTGGGCTGGGCTAGGCTGGCACACCGGATGGCACAGGCTGCAGTGGAGGCAGATGGAGCGAGGAGGGAGTCTGACCCCTAGCCCACCAGGGAATGACTGGGATTGTCTGTTCTTTGGAGCCCTCCCACTGACACCCCACCCCCTACCTCCCCGCCTCTGGGAGCATGACTGGGGAAAGGGAAAATAAAGAGAAACAGAGAAGCAGCATTTCCTCCTCCTCCTGCTCATTTGGCTTTCTCTCCCCACCAGCACTGCCTGCTCCCAGCCTTAGGTGGTGGTGGGGAGGTTGTGAGGGGTGGTGGGTAGAGGGGGGTTCAGGGAAGTGTGGAGAGTGTGGTAGGAGGGAGATGGGAAAGAGGCCTGGGGGAGCTATTGCCCCCACCATCACGTTTTCAGCAAGCTGTCACTTACTAGGACCAGACCCCATTAAGCACTTCACATGTATTCACTTTCATAAACATTAACACACACATTTAGTCTCCACAACAGTCCTCATCAGCCAGACTGCTGTCCTTCTGATCACTATTTTAGAGAAGAGAAACTGAGGTAGAGGCGGTTGAGTAACGTGCTCAGGGTCACAAGTTAGGAATCACAGAGGGAGGATCTGAACCCAGGAGAAGTTCAAAGTTCATACTCTTAGGCCCCATACGCTCCTACCTTTCATCCAGCTCCCACCTCCACTCCTGCATGTTGAGTCTTTAAATTTCTGCCCCAACTTCTCCAGTCTTTTCTCAGCATTTCTCAACCAGGGTTTATTCCATCAGGTAGCTTGTTCTAGTCTGCCTGTGTCTCCATGCCAGCACTGCAGTGTGGCTGTGCACAGACACATGGAGACTCACACTCATGGCTTTGGGGAGGCCACATGCATGTGAATATATACGCAAGCCTCCACATGGGACGCACACCCACCCTTGTGTCTATATTCATGCACACAGGCACGTCCACATGTGTGTCCACCATACATATTACACCCCGGGTTGATCTTGAGTATTCTCACCAACAGAATATCGACGGTGGCAAAAATAATCCCAAACAATGGCTGAGCCAAAAGAAATCTGTTTGGCTTTGAAATAAAGTGCTGCTTGGCATATGGGGTTTTTGGCAGTTGGTTTACCTTCTAGGTTTGACTTGGGCTGATGTGGCCTCCTGCATGTCTGTGGCTTGGCAGCCCTGGCTTCCGGGAGAATGAGCCCCGAGAACCTGCCAGATGCCAGGCAAGGCACATCCCAGACGCTCTGTCCAGCGCTCATGCTGCACATGAGGCAGGTCTTGACGTGTCCCTTTTACAGGGGAGGACCCTGACACTCAGGGTGTTGACATGAGTGTAGTCCCAGGGAGACTGGGGATTCGAACCCCAGGTGAGCCTGAGAGTCTGTAAAACTTGAGCGCCTGCAGGTGGGTTATCCAGCCAGACATGTGACTCCCCAGGTGTGCCTCATCCGTCTGGAATGTGACTGCCTCACCGTCTGGTCTTGTCTGGGCCCCACTTCCATGGCCAGGCTGGAGGGCGTGGATGGGCTGCAGTGGGTGGGTTTGTGGAGCCTCTCTGCCGGAGGCCCCACACAGGCCTGTGCGAGTAGGTGTGCAAAAGGCTTTTCTCCAGTGACAGTGAAGGCGATAATGACAGTTCAGATGACACAGAGACCAACTTACCACTTACCACCTAGTACTTGGGCATATTCAGTCAGCATTTCTTGAATACCTACTCTGCTGGCATTGTCTTCAACTCTAGGACAATACACACAGGAATCAAACTTGAACTCTGCCTTTCTCCCCATAGCTTAGGAGAACAGTGTCCAGGTATGGAAACAGCCTTGATATAAAATGCAAAGAAAACTTGATGCTCTAATAGAGATGCAGCTAGAAATCAAAAGACTATTTCCAATTAGAGGCAGCAAGTGATGTCTGGAGAGCAATGTGTGTGAGGGACTTGAGGAGTGGAGATGACATGATATGGCAATGAAGAAAAGGGATTTGGGGTTTCCCAAGGAGCACAGTCCAGAGCACAGAGGGTTTGGCAGGTGGATGTGGAGAGGAAAAGAAGCTCCATTTTCATGTGGCAAAGAGTGTGTGAAAGGAAGGAGGAGGTAGGCTGGGGTCAGACGACAGAAGATCCTGAGACCTGGGACAATTGGTTTAGCCTTCACGGAGAAAGGGGAGCCATTGAAGATTGTTGGGCCCAGGAAAGCCTTGGGAACTGTGTTTCATTTACGAAGATTAATCTGCAGTTGTGAGCAAAGTAAACGGGACACACGCCTGCATGGCCAGATAGACATACATGCACACATCTTCAGAAGCATGCAGGTGCCTCTGGACAAAAAAGCACACACCCCAAAGCATGCGATAATTCCTGAACCTAGCTCTTTTTAAGTTTTGAATTCTATTTTTTATGTGAATAGGTAATACATTCACAGGACCTAAAATTCCAAAGACATCTAAGAGAATATGCTGGAAAAAAAGTCACTCTAGGCTCCCAGTTCCTCTACCTAAAAGCAAGCACAGTGCCACCTTATAAATATTTTGTGTGTAGACAAGCAAATATCCAGTTGAGTTTTTATCACACACATTTTTCTGTCCTTTTTTTCTCATTTGATAATGTGTCTTGGGGAGACTTACTATCAGTATATAGAGAACTGCCTTGGTCTTTTTGACAGCAGTGTACTCTTTCATTACAGTCGTACACATAATTTCTGCTCTTTGACTCTTACCAAAAATGTTGCAACTTTGAACACAAATATTTTACATATTTATCATTTATACCATTCATTCAACATTTCCTGAGTACCCACTCTTGCTAGGTACCAATCCAGGTACCAGAGACAGGACAGTGAACACAGTGGGCAAAGAGCCCTGCTCTTGCTGAGTATTCCTTCTGATGTACATGTATGTGATCCGCAGGACCCATTTCCATGTGGCATCAAACCAAAGTATCTGTGCATTTAAATTTTTGAGTAACTTATAAAGTCAAAGTTTTCCTTAGAGAGGTTGTACCAATTACTCTTCACTGAAGAGTGTCTGTTTCTTCACCCGTTCACCAACAAATTGTTATCAAACTTTTTGATCTTTTCCAATGTGACAGGTAAAAAATTAACAATAGCTTTCATTTGTATTTTTCTTATGAAGAGTGATGTGAAGCATCTTTTCATAAATGTAAAGGCAATTTCACGTCCCTTTCTGACAGTTATCTGATATCCTTTGTTCGTCATTCTACTAGATGTGGGTCTTTTTCATGTTGATTTGTAGATACTCTTTCTTTATTAAGGATAGTAGCCCTTTCCTTACAAGTTATAAATAATTTTTTCCTAGCTTGTCATTGGTGTTTGGCCTTTATGGTGTTTTTTAAATGTTGATTTCTTTCATGTAAAATAAAATTTTGAAAGAATTCTGCTTATCCCAGCTTTTACCTCCATAATGGTAGGATTGAGGGAGAGAATCACAATAATGATCATGGGCTCCACTCACAGAAACACGGCTTCTAGCCAAAGGAAAGTGACCGTCCTACCCTGTCCTAGTGCTCCATCTCAAGAGGTCTTTGGAGAAAGGGGAGAAAACTTAAAAGTAGGGTAACTAAGAGGGTGAACAGGCTTGAAATCAAGTCACATCAGGATGGCTATAGAACTGGTGTCTTTGAATCCAAAGCAGATCATTATCTATGAGTATCCTTTTGGGCAATGGGACTGAGTACATGATGAAAAACCAGGACCTTTGATGGAGCTGTCAGATACTGGGGCACTTTTTAAAGCAGAGCTGTCTGAAAGCAGAATGGTCTGCTTTCTGAGAAAGTGAGCTTCTTGTCATCAGAGAGCAGAAAACCAGAATTTGGTCATCACCTAGTGGAGATACCAGTCATTAAACCAGATGTCTTTCAAAGCTTCTTATCCTGAGGTCATCATTCCATGAGACCATGAAGAACTTAAAATTCCTCCTTTTACAGATGAAAAAAGTAGGGGGGAAACTGATATGTATTGAGCATTTACTTTATTCTAGGTATTTTGACACATATGACCAAAAAGACCTAAAAGTATAAGAACCAGAGAGGTTGAGGATTCACCGAAGGCTGCGTAGCTAGAACAGGAACCCAAGTCCCTAGACTCAAATCTAGAGTCTCTCCACAGAACCACCTGTTCCTGTCCAATACTTGGATATATGTGTACTATATACCTACTCAGAATGGACACTAAGGTGGCCAATGAGATCATATTATACGCAGGCCGTAGCAAAGTCACAGAGTCTGCTCCACAGAAGGTCACCGCCTGGTGGGCAAACAGAGACACCATCTCGGCATGGTTCATTCTGAACAGCGCCCCCTGGAGTTGTGCAATATGATAACCCTGGTTAGACCTATATGATTTATGAGGCAATTTGATTAGTGCTACACTGAACATATACACAAAGTGCCACAGGAACATGGGAGGTATGATTCATTCTGCCAGAGAAAGGAATCCAGGAAAACTGCATAGAGGAGGTGTCATCTGAGCAGGGACTTGAAAGGTATGTAAAATAACAAAGGACAAAAGAGAATAATTTCTATATTCATTCCACAAACATTTATTGAGCAGCCCCAGCTTGCTGGGAAGAGATGAATAATTTACAGTCCAGTAGTGGAGACAGACAAATCACCAATAAATTGCTATCGAGTATAAATGCAACAGTGGAAATAGGCTCATGGTATAAAAGTGGAGATAACTCCTTCCTGAATAAAATTATGGGGAGGAGGGGTGGAGGGTGGGGGAGACACTTGGAGTCAGGGCTTAGATTTTTGGAAGGGAAATATAAAACTGCCAGGCTGGTAATAGGGCAGTTGGGAGAGATGGAATGGCATTTCAAGTCAATGGACTGACATGTGCCAACTTTTGGAGTCCTGAAAGATCCTTCTGTCTTTAGCTCCCCAAAGCAGATCTGAAGGAGTCGAGCGTGACTCCTGGGGTGGTGGGCCACCAGGCAGGAGGTGGAATTGACATATAGGCTTTTAGGCAGGACCTACCAGGTTTCCGGATGAATGGGGAACCAGCGTGGGTGTGCACCAGGATTTAGCAGGCTTAGCCATCTTCCTTCAAAGCCATGCCCCAGATTGAGAGCTGGAAGAGAAAAGTGTGAGCCATAAATCCCCAGCTCCTCCTGCTGTGCCCAGCGCTGCTGAGCCGGGAGTCTCCAAGGCTCTCCAGTCCCACCGCTGCGACCCTGGCTAATCCAGCCTCCTGGCCCATCTGACACACACTTCCACTTAACATTTTGTTAGCGACTCTATAAACGAGCTCTCCCTGACCTTCAATCCCTGGTTAATTGCTGGTTTCATGTACAAGACTAGCTTAATTTTACGTGATAATTACCTGAGAGTGGCAATACATATGGCATTGCATGTTCGAAATGTCAGGCCTGGAAAACCACCAAGTGGCCGTAGTCAGGGGCAAAAGGAGGCAGCTGGGTGGCGGGGCCCTAGGAGAGGCAGCCCTGGGCTGAGGTCATGAGGGAAAATGCCTGGTGCAGACAGAGCTCTGGAGTGCTGGGTCCCTGGGAGAGCCCAGAACCTTCTCTGCTGGCCCAGTGCACCCAGGGCCATTGGCAGAAAGAGTAGCACACGCTTTCACAGTCACACATGCACACATCTCAGAGAAATGGAGACTAGGTCAGAGGCACAGCTCACACACTGTCTCAGTCACTCAATTCAGTAAATAGTCACAGAGCCCCTGCTCCATTGCCAAGCAGGGTGTGGGCACCTGCAATGGTTTCCAGCCCCCATCCCACTCAGGAAGGTCGGATACATATACAGGATATGTTTCGGTTGTCATAATTATTTGGAGGAGATGCTGTTGAGTAAGCAAGGCCCAGGAATGAGAAATGACTTGCACAGTCCCCTTCGATGAAGACTTGGCCACCCAAACCCTTGTGGTGGCCCCATGGAGAAACGGGCGGTTGAGGACCCAGAGCCCTCACGAAGCTAAGTGGCCCTGGTGCTCTTGGAGTTTACAGGTGAGGGAGGAGGCTGAGGATCGGTGTGAGATGCCAGTGATGAGCAGGGACTCTGGACGTTTAGCAGGTGAACTAGCAAAATCCAGGGCTCAGAAAAGACGTCACTTTCAAAGGGTCATTTCTGAAAGAAGCCAGAGCCCAGAAGATAAGTTCTTGTGTGAGTCCTCTTCCCTGAGATGCCTGGGGTAGTCACCTTCTAGACACAGAAAATGGGGGGCTGCCAGAGGTTGAGGGGAAGAGGAAATAGGGTGTTGGTGTTTAATGAGCGTGGAGTTTCAGTTGGGGCAGATGTTTCTTATCCTTTGGAGGTGGGTGAGAGGTGCACCATGAAGGGAATGGCCTTAGAGCCAGTGAAATATACACTTTCAAAGGGTTAAAATGATAGTTGTGTGCTATGCATAATTTACTGCACATTTTCAAAAGTGACATTTCAGCTGCAATCTGAAGAACAGACGTTCATTTCGTTCGTTCTTTGGCCGCACAGTAGTTGAGCGCCACCAGTGATGCCCAGGGCTTGGAAGAATTTCTGTTGTGTGGCTTCAAGCTTGGACAACTAAGGCCGGGATGCCACCTTGCAGTGCTTCAGTCCAGCAGGCGGGAGAGACCCAAGCACCTATCTTCCCGGTATGCAGTAGAATGAGTCCAAAGAGGGGATCCAACAAAACTCAGTGACATGTGCAGGGTGGAAGGCCGGGCACCCTGAAGGACCTGGGAAATGAATGCTTTCTGGAGAGGTGACCGTGACACAGGCTTTAGGTTAAGCAGCCTTTGTACAGGCTGCGAGGGGATGGAGAAGGGCCCTCTCTGTCATTACAGCAGTGTGGGGAAGAAGGAACTGTTTACTATGGGATGGAAGGCCCATGGTTCCCTCAGCATCTCCAGTGTGTGCCCAGACCTGTGGCTAGCACAAAGAAACACAAATAAGGAGAGGAGTTGGGTGTGTCGTCACCACATGCCACACCCCTAGGTACACACACACACACACACACACGCACACACGCACACACATGCACAAGAGAGATGGCTCAGTTTCATTTTTCTCTCTTTACCCCAGGGTACAGGGAAGGCAGGCATGTCCTGGGCCCCGGGGTGGTGGGACCGGGAAGGCTAGGCCAAGAAGGAGAAAGGGGGGTCCTTTCCATAGGACACATCCATGCAAAGGCACACAGGCCACAGGATAAAGAAAGAAGCACCACCCGCAGATTAAGGCGAGTTCTGTAAACCTCTTTAGCCTCCTCACCCATAGAAT
The DNA here is from genome assembly GCA_004363575.1 of Solenodon paradoxus. Lineage (NCBI taxonomy): Eukaryota > Metazoa > Chordata > Mammalia > Eulipotyphla > Solenodontidae > Solenodon > Solenodon paradoxus. The sequence continues at coordinate 47,760 of RJWH01002221.1, forward strand.
TGTGGACTCCTGAGCTGTATTGGAGTAAATTACTTGCTTAATGAGATTTCAATTAACAAAAACAAATTAAAATCACTTTGGTAATTAAGCTGCTGTGAACCTCACCAGCAGCCTCCCTCAGACCTCAGATTTCCAGGGAAAGGAAGCTGGGAATGGGGGTCCACTCAGTGATGCTGCGGACGGCCAGGCAGAGCCAGGCTTCCACCCTGGGAGCCAGAGCTTCCTGGAGCCATTCTGCAGACATTGAAAAAGTGGGTGGGCAGGAGGAGACTGCCCCTGGCAAGTAAAAGGTGACTTCTAGACTTAAATCAAAGCTCTGCTGTGTGAGGTAGGGTACCTTAATCTCTCTGAGCTTCAGTTTCCTCATCTGTGAAATGGAGAGTCTAGAACCTACACCATTGACTTGTGAAGGAGCAGTGGATGTTTGCAGGTAAAATGTTTAGAAGATAGTCTGTCCCATCTCAAAGGCTTTTAATCCACCTTCCCCATGCGAGATTGAGCCCCTCACAGGGTGATTTTTTCAGCCTTGCAATTTGCATTATCCTGAACTCCAGTCCCCTCCAGGGAAGCCCTATTTCTCTGAGTTAGGAGAGTAACTCCACCACAGAGGTCCCGTGGGAGGGGAGATTGCTACCATGTTCTGCCCCATTAAGGCCCCTGTCTCTTTCCATCAAAGCCAATAGCTCAGATCTGGGTGCTCGAAAGCTGCTTCTTCTTGGGTGTCTTGGAGAATAAGCATTCCTTGCCCCGAGTTACAAAATCACCCACACCCTCCTTCATGAGGGGCCTGGAGGGTCGAGTAGTGCCAGTGCCACCAGCCCCACTTCTCAGATGAGTAAATGGCTTAATGACTGACCCAAGGACAGAACGAGAAGCCCTGCCCAGCGCCAAGAGGGCAGATGGAGAGCGCAAATTCCCATCCTTTTTGATGGACCCGTGAATTAGCACCGCCTTTCCGGAGGGCAAGTTGGCAAAAGCTAACAAATAGGCTTTCCCTCTGCTGCAGCAGGTCTCCTTCTAGGAATTGCTCCTCACAAAGTTATCCAAGATGAATGTCAGGTTTTCCAGTGCAAGAACATTCACCCCAGCAGCATTTGTTATCGCCAAAAATGGAGACTAATGCTAATGTCTACCAACAGATTAAACACATCACTGTACCCGGAATACTATGCTGCCCCATAGAAGCACTCTCTGCACACGTTTGTAAAAGAGAATGCACACGTGTCTACACAAAGGACTCCAAAAGACTTTGTGCGGTTTTAAGTCTTAATGACTTCCAAAGTCTAAGGACCACCTGCTTATAAAAAATAGCATTTGTACATTCAATTATTTAAATTTCTTTTACACATATTTGGTGCTATGAATTTTTAATGATTAAAAAAAAATCTTCGTTTTAATTTTTGAGTTGCTATTTGCTATCTTCATTCAGAGGCATTGGAACAGAAACTTAAAATTAAAAATTTATTATTCAAAATTCAAAAAACTAAGTATATAATATAATTAAAGGTGTTGATTTATTTTTTTAAGTTTGTAGCACTTATACTTTTGAAGTTATTAAAGCAAAAACTGTACTAAGTCTTTCAGGACTGATATTAATATATATATATATATATATATATATATATATATATATGCATGCATATGTAAGTTGTACTTTCCAAGTAACCGCAAGGGCACACATACCCCAAATGTTTTCTCTGCATGGGTAGAAACTATAGATGGTTTTTGTTGTATGTGTTCATTCATTCATTCAGCAAACATTTTTAGTAGCCTATGAGTGCCACACAAATAAGTTCCACTTGAAAGCAGTCTGCAGGGACCTTACAGCCTGTTGGTGGATTTAGACACGAAACAATGAGGTGAATACTTCAGGACAGGAAAGGCAGAGCCTTGAAGACTATCACAGACAGCAGCAGTCCTGGGTGAGTGAGTGGGTGGGAGGGTCTGAAATAAACATCTATTTATTTTGTCTTTGAACTAAAACAAAACCATATGTCTGCATGCATATAAATATACGTGCATCTATATGTACATATATAGCCCATAACCATAGTAATAGAATTGAAAGTAGAACTGAAAGCCTTCTGATTCCTAGGAAAATGATCATTTTCTCTGAGACCAACAGCCTGGATAGTTGGATCTGGATAGAATGGATCTTGTGAAAACATTCCAAGATGAGCAAAGGCAATGTCTAACAGAAGTTGTCCCACCATCTAAGCACCTGTCAGAGGGAAGAGATGTCTCCATTCACACGCAGATGTCAGATGGAGGAGGTCAGCTTTCGCACACTTCTGTTAGATGAGGGAGGTTTTGTGTGTGTGTGTGTGTGTGTGTGTGTGCGTGCGTGTGTATGGACACATGTGCATGAAGTCAAGCAGGACATTGCTTAATGGATGTGTCACCATCATCTGCAGAGTCTGAGTCCAAACATCACTCCGTCTCAGCCACCCCGCCCTCCCTGCAGGAATGAAGGAATGACTACTAGCGCTCTTTCAATCCACCCTGGAAGGCAGGCCAGGTGGAGAACATTCTCACACTTGAAACCTCCAACCACTAGTCCCTACACTATGAGAAGCACTAAACTTGCAGCCCCCTCCTCTGTGCCCTCTCTGCCCCAGGGGGAGAGAAGGCAGGGTTCCACCTTCCACGTAGCCAGCTCATTTGAGGGCTGCCCAGACTTGAGGCCTCCACAAGACGTGGAGATATTGCAGAAGGGTCATCCTCTCCCCACCCAGATTTCATGTATCATATTTTGTGCTGACTTCAGGCAACCAAGAGAGGAGGACACAGAGCTGTACTTTCCAAGTAGCTGGAAACCCTTAATCAATGTTAATTGGCTCTAATTAGCATATGTTAATTAATGATATTTACTACAAATTAAAGGTATGAGTGCTCCCAGAGGGTTTCCTGTTCATCCAATTAGTGCCAATTAGTTGCAATTAACACATGTAAATGAGATTCCATTGAACCCAAAACAAACAGCACAGAATCTCTCAGATTCCCTCTTGCACCTTTTCAGTCAACCAGGGGAGCTGGGGGTGGAGGGTGGGAAGTGAGGGTGAGAGGATGGACAGAGGTAAAAAAGAGCTTTGGGCTGACCTCCTGGAGCAAGATGCTGACTCTCCATGCACCGGAGAGGAGAGAAGGGAGAGCTGGTTGGGTCACGCAAGCTCTCAGACAAACTCACTGCTCCTGGATGCCCTAAGGGAGGGATCCTCAAAAGGGTTGCTGACTTTGCCTTCTGAGGGCAAGGGGTCATCCCTTGGGCCTCACTGACCTGCCAAAGCCTAACCCAATGAATGGCATGTAGTATGTGCTCAGTAAAAAATAGCAAAATGAAAGATTGTTTCCTTGCAACAAGGTTCAATATCCTTAAATATAAAATGAAAAGATGTATTGCTTAGAAAAACATTCAGTGTTCTACTATCCATAAGCTCATCCCCAGGGTTCAACCAAGGAGCATGACAGTATTGCCTCTCTATATGTCTACAGAGCTTTCATTTACTACAAATGTTGCCATTCAGTAATTTTACTTACAAACTTCTGTCATGACAGCAACTGGACAGAAAAAGAGCCAGAAGGTGTTAGTAATGAAATAAAATGCTACCCCAAATTCACACCACTCAGAACCATCCAGGAAACTAGGGTGTGAGAGTTCTGACATATAGCTCCCAACAAATTCTTTTTTCACAATTCAGTTTTGCTACACCAAACCTTCCATTAAAGTTGGCATTCATACTTTAAAACAGTTATTGTTCTCTGTGCACCAGGCACTATTCCAGGGGCTGGGGATACAGCAGTGAATGTGTCATCTCCAAATCCCTACTCCTGTAGACTTCACATTCCACTGCATATAATTGCCCTTCCTGTTGAGATTTTGATGTATGTAGAGTTAGAAAGATTTGGGTTCATATCCCAGTTCTACCTCTCAGTAGCTGTATGGAGGGGGTGGGCCTCAGTTTACTTATCTGCAGCATGGGTATAATAATACCTATAGATCTACCTTACAGTCATGTTATTAGGATTCAGTTTCCTCCCTTGTCCACTTTCTTGGTAGAATCTGAACTTAAGCCAAAAGGAAGGGAGGTGCAAGGGAGGCAAAACTCAATTTGAGCCCATAAATGAAGGCCGGATTAAACCACCTCTACATCTGGATATCAACACCTAGACTGGCCACAGAGACCCTCCCACCTGAGCCGCACTTCAGTTTACAAAGCTTTTGTATCACCAGCCTCTAAGCTGTGTCATGTAGTCAGGGCAGGGAGGAAACATTTCAAGAAGGGGAAGTGCTTCTGGGTCACACAGTTACTGATACAGAAGCACAGACCTCGGCATATCCTCCTTCATCTGTGACCTTTCTGAGTAATGAGAGACATGAGTCAGAAAGGGTCAACTCCACTGGCCAAGATGAGCCTGGCCCAAGGTGGGTCTTTGCACTGGAGCTTCTCAGGGTTCAGTATTTCTTTCCCACCACTGCTGTCTGCACTAGGATCAGGAGGACATCTTGAAAGGGCCTGGAAACAAGTAAAAAATAGACTTTCCTGATTCTCTTTCCTTGTAAAACACACACACACACACACACACACACACACACACACACAAAAACCCCACTACTAGATGCCCACCATATGCCAGACACAGCACAAGGCCATTTACTCACATCATTTCTTTTTAGAGGGGAAATATTTGTTCAATATTCATCTTCAGGTACCATGGACGCTGGGGCTGGGCCTGGCTAGCTTTAGGAAAGATAATCAGCCAAATTTGACCAGGGAAGGAAGGCTGCAGTGAAAAACGAAGTGCCGCTTGCTGTGTCCCCTCAGCCAACACACTGCACACAGGTACACGCACACATGCACGTGCACACACGCGTGCGCATGCACGCCCCGACTCCACAAGTCAGCAGAGGATGCATCCAGGGGAAGGAGGCTGCCACTAAGAAGGCTGAGTGTAGAAACTAAAGCAGTCAGGGACACAGTGGGGTGACTTCTCAGTTTTCAAGGACAAGAACATTGCCTCCAAATAGGGAGTTCTGGATGCCCTGGAAATGCTAGGATGGAAGAAGGAGCACCGGTAAAGTGTCTGCTTTTATTCCACTAATGCCTCTTAAGAAGTGATATCTCTCTAAAGCCAAAGTTCCTGAGATGAGGCTTAACATGGCCACTTTGGAAAAAAAAAAAAAAAAAAAACTTGGCTCTAGGAATGTAACAACAGAAAATAATTAAGGTCTAATAAGGTCAGTGTTCCACCTTAACACCTTTTCAGTTCCAGTTAAAACCTCTACTAATTTGCCAAGAAAAACCAGCCTCACTTGGGTCTTATTATTTGAATCACGTCCTGTCTCTTAATTTAAACGAGAGACTCACATAAGGATTTTTTTTTATTTTAAATTACAATGCCGACTTTCTTCCAGTTGATTACGGTATATGACTCTCTGTTGGAATGCCATTATTTTTTGCTATGATTTACAAAGCATTTAAAGCAAAATCAATGTAATAAATATTGAAGTATTGTAATAGATAATTCCATATATTTAACTGAAGACACAATGCAGCCCTGGTTTGGGCAGCCAGAGAGGAGCAGGGGAAGAATGGAGTGTGAGGAGGGTTCTGATCTTCACTCTTTTTCTCCTGGGTTCATTTAGCTTGATTCACTGAGTCCTCCCTAAGGTCCTACATGCTGGATTTGGGACTAGGGGGAGTGCGGAGATGCCCAAGACATGTCCTCTAGGTGCCATAGATCCTTTGGAGAAATCCCCTTGCAGCCATCAGCTAATAAGCAACAGAAGCAGCCATGGGCAACAGGCAGCTCCAGAACCTACACAAGGAGCCTGTGGCAATGGGGAGGATTCAGCAGAGGCAAAGACCTAGATGGGGAACTCATCAGGAGAGGCCTTCCCTAGCTTCTTCTCCTTTCTTTTTCCCCTCTCTTCCCTCTCCCCTTCTTCATTCTTCTCTTCCCTCCCTGGGCTGAACTGACCAACTGAACTGCACCCATGGGTACAGAGCCCACAGCAAGGAGGTGTACATACTCCAGGCTCTGCACAAGCAGATATTTGCAGTATCTCTCCAGGGAGCCAGGCTGAAGGCAGTGTCTGCAATGCAGACCAAGGTGGCTCCCTATGAACCCAGCAGGGACCTGCTTTCCCTCAGCTACAAAAACCTAACTTCAAGTTGCCCTTCTATCTAGGCTGACCATATTTCCTTGAGACAAAGACAAAAACAGGACATTGGGATGGCAAAACAAGGATAGGGTTATGCACTGGTGACGAAGTGGAGGGGAGGAGGTGGAGCAATCCGAGCAGAAGAAGGGCAGCCAGACCAGCAACAAGTAAGTACTATGTGATGCCAATCAGAGATTGCTTAGTGACAATGTGTGGTCTGGCAGGACTTCATAAAACATCCAGAGCTGGTGCAAGGAAATTTGACTCCTTAGGAGTAAAACAAAATCTGGCACTCCTATAAGCCCCGCTCTAAATGTCCTGCCTAAAACACATGCTGCTTTAACCATCCCAGTGCCAGGAATGCCCTATAATCCTCACAGTGCCAGAGATAATCATCACAGTGCCAGAAATAACCCCCATAGCATTTACCTGTGCCTCAACCATGCTGCAGTGTTCTGCTCCCTTTGAAGAAACAGGTGCACACTGGTGGGGTTGAGGGGAGTCCTCTTCCTGTGCAGCTCTTATTTCCTCACAGCGGGGAGGGAACACCAGTAGGAACCTTAGCCCACTGCAGTCGGTGCCTGCAAGGGCTGTCTTTAATGCAGGCAAAAGGGGCAGCTGCTTCTGGGCCCCCTCAACATACAGGGCCCAGAGCAACTCAACTTCCCCTTTTGCCCCATGTTAAAGATGATTCTAGTTTATTAAAAATGGGACAAAATTGACATTTATGTTTAAATGATGGGACGGTCAGGAAATATGGAAAAAAAATGATACTGTCCTATTTAAAATGGTAGTTTAGTCAGCCTACTTCTACCTGCTCCTCATCTCAGAAAGTACCCAGGATCAGGTTTCTTCCCAGCTTCCCCATGACCCACTGCCCCACAGGGAGGACCCCCCTTTCCCATCCTTGGAATCATTGCATATGCATCATATACCTGTTCCTAATTGGGCTCTGATCCCAGTTTCCTGTCTTGATCCCAAAACTCATGCCCACCAGTGAGAGAGGCACCAACAAGGGGTACCAACCTACGGGTTACCCCCCCATTAATGTACCTCTAGTGCAGGTCATGTTCTCTGTCCGTAGAGCCATTTAAGTGCTATGGAGGGGTGAATAAAGGTTTTGTGGACTATTCTCTGCAAGTTTGTCCTGAAGGATGGGCAACATGTGCTCACATGTACACACACACACACACACACACACACACACACACACACACATTTAGCAGATCCCGAGGAGGAAGATGTATTGTCTTTTGCCTTCCCACCCCAAGTCTGAATTCAAGCCCCAAGTCCCTAGCGCTGAACATTTTCCCCCATAAATCCCAGGAGGGCACATGCAGAGGGAAAAGGAGCAGAGAAGAGATTTACAGCAAACTTGCTTCCTGACACCTCTTTGGCCTACCGCATAAAATAACAATATCGCCAGATAAATCACAGAGTTTCAGGGGACCTTACCCTTGTCCTTGTGGGGTCTTTGGTGGGAGTCGGTGAGACATGGTCAGAGGTAGCCACTGAGTTCTTGGTGACAACATTAGTCTTTGACTGCATGGAGGGGAGTGGTGTCTCAAATCTGGAGTATGGGGGAGTGGAGAAAAGGGTGAGGGTGGAGCGCATTAGCTTATCATCCCCCAGAGAGAGCATGGCAGAAAGGATTTAGCATGAGCTTTGAACAAATCCTAGTTAAAATTTCTAGCTGTGTGATTTGTGGCAAATTACTTAGCCTCTCTAGACCTTAGTTTACTTCTCTGTAAATGTAGGGCATAGAATATTCACCTGAGAGGTTATGTGTGAAGATTTATTGAGAATAGTGTATGCCAAAGTGTCTGGCATATGGTAGATACCAGAATATCGTCGCTTAATTATAAATGTTTTCCCTCATCTAGAATTCAAAATACCATGCTGCCCCCTTTCTCTCTGGCTATGGTTTCAGCATTAGCCTGCAGGATTAAAAGCAAGGCTCTCCATCCACTTACAATGTGACTGTAGGCAAGTTTCTTCCCCCTTCCAGGCCTTGGTTTACCATCTGTAAAGTGAGAGGATGGAAATTACTTGGTCTTTAAGGCCTGCTCCATTCTAACATCATAAAACCCAATAATTAGGACCAATTCCCGAAGGACATTGAAACTGAACAAAATTGAACAAGACAGACAGGCTGCAGGCCATGAGGCTGGCCAAGGTGGGCATAACCATCCTGGAAAGGGACTGAAGGGCTCCACTCAGCTGATCCTCACAGCCCTGGGTGCCAGAGACCCCTGAATACAGCCTGCATAGCCCTGATGTGGTCTCTGCATTGTAGGGATTAGCCTTCACCTGGGCAGAAGATTGTGTCCCCAGAGATGGGAGCTGCATGGTGAGGCTGCATCTAGTTTCATTCCTCTCACACCTGGAGAGACCCCTAGGCTTTGTTGCCCCAACCCTCAACCTGTCTGCCTCTTCCTGCCTTCAGAATCTGCAGCCATTAGGGACAGCCAGCTTCCTGGGAATTCTCCCTCCATCACCAGCTTCCAGGCCCTGCTCCCCTTTCCTTCCCTCATTTATCCTCCATCTTTCCATCTTCTCTGTGTTCTGGATTTCTTCCTCATTCTCTGCTCTTTCTCCATGTCCTCCCACCTCCATTTCCACTGCTTGCTTCTCTGTTTTATTTTGCCTTTTTCACTCTGTCCCAACCCGACTTCACCATGTCTTCCTTTTTCATCGTCCTCCTGTTTCACCTGCCTATTCCTCCAGCGCCTCCATTTTCTTTCCTCTGATTCAGGGAAGTAGAGGTGGCACTCTGTCACGTGGGAGGGTGTTGGTGGGCGTGGCTGGAGCTAGAAGAGAACACACCAGGCCTGAGCCCCGAAGTACACAGCCCGCAAGAGGATCAGGAGTTCACCCACAGGGCAACTGTCAACGGCTTTGAGGATGGATGAGCGAAAGTGAAGGGGCTGGGGAGGCAAAGGTGCTGGGGAGGGAGCCATCTTCAAATGAAAATGAAAGGAGTGTGGTGGATGAAGTAATGGGCCTGTGTAATAATAAGCCCCACCCCAGCTACCTCTGCCTGGGGACCCAGCCCTCCTCCCCACCTCCCTCCAATCCTGTGTCCCTTTCCTCATCCCTGAATTCCCCTCAGCACAGAGGCCCATTAGAGTCCCCAATCCCTTTGGCAGGCCAGAGAGCAAGGCACCCACACACATACCCAACTGCAAGCCTCCAGACCCTTCCAACCTTCCCCATCTGCCCCTGAGGGGTGACTGGGATTGGGACCCTGGCCAACCTGCTCTCAGGGTGATATCTGGGCAGATTAGCACCCCAAAGCTGGCAGGCCTATTAGGAGGCCTTTGAGGAGGAAGTGTTGGGGGAGGAGAAGGGGATTTTCCACTCTCCAAGCAACAGTCAGGGGATCAGGGAAGAACTTACTGTCTGAGCTACATCTTCACAGCCCAGCCTCTCTGCTCCTGCTCTCAGCCTCCTGTGTTCTCCACAGGGATCTCAGCCTCCTGTGTTCTCCACAGGGATCTTAGTCAGCCTTGCTTTGTCTGCTTTTAAGGAGTCTCTTTCATGATCTGAGTCAGGCTTGGGGGCAAAACCAAGTCTTGTCTCCCCCTGCCCCAGAGTTATGACACCAAAATGGGGTTCAGAAGGGATCACCTTGCCATCACCTCCATCAACCTTTGTCCTCCATGAAGACCTCAAGTCTGGAGATGGATCCAGAAGATGTGGCTCAGAGAGGCGAAGTGACTTGCTCTGAGTCACAGAGCAAGGAAAGGGCAACCGCATTTCCTGACGATGGATGGATTTATGGTGCCTGTTCTCTGCAAAGTGAGTCATGTCTCTGTCAGGGAGACCCAAGACTCTGCTGCTTCCTCTGATGAGAAGATCCCCGGCTTTCCTCAGCCCCAGCATGAGCATTAGAAGGAAGGAAGCCCAATACCCATTCTGCCTCTCAGGCTGCAGGAGACCATATAGTGGAGGACAGGGGAGTTGAAAGTAGATTGAGTTTAAAGAATCCAGGGTCTTAAGGTCTAGTCTCAACTTTACCACTAGCTTACTGTGTGATCTTGGGCAAACCATCTCCCCTCTCTGAGCTTCAATTGTCAAGAAGATAAAAAAAAAACCCATCACTTTCAGAAGTGTTTTGAAGGTACTGGAAGCACATCAAGCACAGCACCTGCTCCATGCTATTTGCTCCCTGAGTAACAGTGGAAACAGAATCTGGAATGATTTTATTTCCTTTACTCAGAGCTGTGCCCAGCCCCGAACAAGGAGCTCCTCTACTCAGCTGAGCAACTGCGTCTTCCCACTGGGAGGGCAAATCCATCATGTTCAGCAACTATTGGCCTCCCCCACCTGGTGTAAGGTTATTGGGGGGTCATGCCCCCATACCCTGTGTCCACTTTCTAGAGAGAGATCCAAAGCCCCTCTACCCTGGCTCCAGGTGGCCCCTAGAGGCCTTTTGCTGACAAAGTGGTCATCTCTGACCCTTCTGATGGCCTATGTTCCTTCCAGTCAGAAAATTCTATGATCCCGTGACCCCTAAAAGCCCTGTCTTGCTAATGGTTTTATGATCTTCCCTATGGAATCCTCTCTTTGCCCTCCCTAACCCCCAATCCCCTTTCAGTAGGTCCTAGTCAAAATAAACACCATTTATTACCAGAGCAGGATTCAAGGTCCGCATTGCAAACAAATGCAGAGCCCTTTGAAGGTGCCTGGGGAATCCATCACGTCCTGGGGTATGATGCTCCCCAGGCCCAAAGGGAGGTGGGTCTGGGAAGGGATGCAGGCGTGGGAATCTGGGCTTTGGAGCTAGATTTGGAATCCAAGGCCTGGTGCTCTCTCTGGTTCTCCCTCCTTGGATCAAGCCCTCCCCCACTGCCAGGGAAAGGAGAGGAGAGAAGGAAAGGATCTGGGCAGGGCCCAAGGGTCTACTGTGATCAACAACCTTTCCTGCCCTGTGTACAGGCCCCTTTGGGTAGGCTGACCATATGTAACCTTCTAAATGGGTCACTACCATTTTTTGTTTTTTTCCACATCTCCCCATAATTTTAATATAAATGCCCATTTTGTCCCATTTTTAATAAACTAAGGCCATTTTTATCATGTGGTAAAAAGGATAGTTAAGTTGCCTTGGCCCCAGTCTATTGAGGAAGCTCAAAATCAGCTGCCCCTTTTGCCCAGTATTAAAGACAGTCCCTGCCTGGCACTGACAAGTGGTGAGCCCTGGGGACTACTGCTGTTCCCACCCGCTATGAGGAAACAGGAGTCACACAGGAAGCGGAATCCCCACCCCGCAGACCAGGGTGCACCCCTGTTTCTTCAAAGGAAACAGTACACTAGAGCATGGTGGAGCCACAGATAAATGCTATGGAGGTTATTTCTGTCACTATGGGGCTATCTCTGGCACTGTGGGGGTTAGTGGGCATTGCTGGCACTGGGATGGTTAATGTGGCATGCGTTTAAGGCAGGACATTCAGAGTGGGGCTTATAAGGGTGCCAAATTTGGATTTTGCCTAAGGTGCCCGCATTCTTGCACTAGCCCTGGTTGTTTGAAGTTCTGTTGGACCACATGTCCTTACTATGTGATTGCCAGTGGGCATCCACTAGTTCTCACTTGTTGCTGCCTGGCTGCTCTGCTCCTGCTCAGATTGCTCCACCTCTTCCCCTCCCCTTAGCCACTAATACACAACCCTGTCCCTTTTTTTGCCGTCCCAATGTCCTTTTTTTGTCTCCAAGAAATATGGTCAGCCTACCATTGGGGAACAGAACCTGACCTGGCATGTCATAGGGCAGAAAGTGACAAAATAAAAGGCAGGGGGAGGAGATAAAAAGCAAGTGGAGAATTCCTAAATATGAGTGAATGAGAGGATAAGAGCCCAAACCACAGAGGTCTCAGGCTTCATCACAACCTCAAGTGCTCTCGGTACTCTAGAGCACCCTAAGCACCCTGGGACAACTTTTCTGGAGAAATCTAGTCCAATGCCTGCCTGCAGCAGAAAATCAACCTAGGCTGGTCTGCTTCCTCAGCCAACCAGCAAAGCAAGAGGAAAGAGTGGGAAAGAGAAAGAACCAGACTCTCTTCTGAGTTTCCTGGGGAGACTTTAAAGATTCACTTTAATGAGTGATCACACTGAGAGAGAAGTGGAAGCCCTTCTCCATGCAAAATGAGCTGCTCCTCCTCCATCCTGGTTAGAGGATGAATCTCTCTCTCTCTCTCTCTCTGTCTCTAAAGGTACAGGCAGGAATGAAGACATGCAAGCAAGCAGGAAGGAGGAGGAGAAAGACTATTAGTTTTATTTAGTTGTTCATCTTGGTTGTTTCCCCCGGCCCCAGGTTTTGAACCTTGGTCCTTGGGATGTGTGTGACCATGTCCGGTAGCCTTATGCACCTTCTCTCTTAAGCCTCCTCCAGCAGAGAGAGGGGCCACACGGGGAGGTGGGGGTGCGGGGTGTGGGGGGGAATGTGTGTGGGTGGGGTGAGTGCAGCCCACCTTGTCTCAGCTCTGCCTTCCCTTGCCATGTGACTGAGATGCCTCAGCTGAGCTCAGACTCCTCCAGCAGGTGCTTTGAGAGCAGCTTTGTTTTCAAGGGGCACTGGCTCTGCCCAGGGAACTGCTGTTGGAGAATATTAAGGTAGGATTCCCAAAAGCTCAAGTCTGAGAGCAGCTTTCTAGGACACGAAGCTCCGGCTTTCTTTAGCCACGGCAGCAGCCTCCAGAATTGGGCCAGGGGCCTAGGGGCTGGTGTTCTGACTCAGGGCTGGGGGAGGGAGAAAACTGCTCCCCACAGGCCTGAACTTTATCATTTACCCTCTTCGAAATACTATGCTGCCCGCCAGATTGGGTGAGGCGCTAGACAGGAAATGTGTGCAGGTAGCAAAGGCATCTATCACATTTATCAGGTGCCCACCTACAGTATTTGCATATAAGGCATATAATTAATGTTTGATGGGTGAGAATCAGAGAGATGGAAAGCTGGAACAAAGATGCAAGGGAACAAAGAGACAGAGAGATGGAAATGCAAGTGTGAGTTTTTCCAGGATAAATATAGTTTGTTCAAAAATTATTCTGCTCCTAAAGTGAAAGAAGAATTTTAATGGCTTTTTATGATCTTATACAAGTGAAATTAGAATTTTCAGCAGAGTGCCCTGCTGCCCAGCTTGGCGCTTTATACATGAAAGGGTCCGCCATGGCACAGAGTTCTGGGGCTAGAAGAGCCTTTGGAGAGTTTCTAGGCCAGTGGGTCTGTTCAACATTGGTTGAAAATAGAATCACCTGGGGCACTTTTTAAAAATAAGATGTTGGGCACTTGTCTCTAGAGATTCTGATCTAATTGGTCTGGGGTGGAGCCCAAGTGTCTATATTTTTTAAATCTCCCAGAGGACTGCACTGTGCAGCCCGAGTCTAGGCCAATACTCCACTTCCACAGATGCAGAAACTGAGGCCCAGAGAACATGCAGCCGCAACTCACACCAGCAGCAGAACCAGGACTTTTTCCCTATTCATCTGTTAAATGAGCAAATAAAAGACTGATCCTCTTTTGGAGCCATCTCTGTCTGCAGAGACCAACTACCAGCCTCCTCCTCCCATGCCCACATTGTCATATTCTTCTCATCAGAGGCTTCTTGAGCCTGCTCCTCATAGCCGTCCGTGCTGAAGGCCTCAGAGCTCACACAGGGCAAACACCCAATTCAAATCGTGTCCACTGGGCCTGGAGTCTCTGAGAGTAACAGAGAAACTGCTGCCCCTTGGCCAGAGTGTCATGTACGCTCCAGAGCAGGAGTGCAGGAGTTTGTGTGTGCAGTTATCTACCTGTACGTACATCCACATCCACGCAGGATTCCGAGCAGAGGTGTTTCCTACACATGGGCACTCGACTTTCCAGATAGAGCAGCACTTGCAGTGAGAGCACTTACCCATGTACAGATAAAAACTCACATGCCGGCTAGTGGGCACGCTCACGCCAGCACTGTCTATGCAGCAGTGTAGGCAAGTGTGTGAGGAAAACATGTGCAAGAGCACCGAAGATTTGGAAATACTGGTAGATACCTCCATAATTGTGTACAAATGCATAAAGCTGAATCTCCACTTAGAGAAGCTGCCTTTACATGGACCCATGGGGACAGGTATATGACAGAAGGTACATGGCTGGCTGGCTGTGTGACTGTGAATGACTAGCTGTGTGTGAGTGCAGGGTACCCGTTTATGTGGAAAGAAAAAAGATTTCTGCTGTTTGCATTGCACTTCTCCTCAGTGATCACAGGGAAATATATGTGTGGGAAAACTGTAGCTTTCATGCTTAAATATATCTGGGCACATATCAATGAAACATGATATTGTGCCAACTGAAATGCTACACATTAGCATTGTTTATTATTGATAGAATTAAATAACCCATGCAAGGCCCTGGTAGCATTTCTCACAACTTTATTTAACACTGTTTTTTGACCAAGCAGCATTTGGCAAATGCAACACATACACTGTAGATGACTTCCACAAATGCGTAATTGGCAGGATATAATACACAACACATGAGACGTATAACAGAGGGGTGTCATCAGGAAAAGTCCAACTGTCCTCTTCTTTCTGTGAGCTCAATTTACTCCCCTTCCTTTTTCAAACCTGATTAAAACCCGTCCCCTCACACTTCCCTAGGAGGTCTTTGCATTTGTAGTAAAGAAAGATAAAGTGGAGGGTGAGGATTTGGGGTAGGAGAAGAGATAACACACTAAGACAGAGGAGGTTCTGGAATGTTTCCACTCCTCCCTAGTCTGTCAAAGGCAGGCCCAAACCCCAGCATGTGTTCAAACAGGGAAACCAAAGGAAGCATTTTTATAGGTTCTGTAGACCCTCGGGTTGAATGACAAAGTTATTCATTCAGAGTGAGTAAAAAGAGCATTGAGCTTAGCAAATTAGCAGTAAATCCTTCATTAAAAGATTCACAGAAATGGTTCCCTGCTTCTCTTTAAAGAAGAAGCTATAGTCTCCCTTGAGCCCAAATAAGAACAACCCCGTTCCAGGCCAGCCAGCTCGCCTTTCAAAACGCATGCAGGTCAAATGACCTAGAGTGGTGACTAAATTATAAATGGCTGGAGAGAAAAGGAAAAACTCAACAGCTGGGAAAACCAGGGTTTCATCTACAAATCCATACTAAAACACGAGTAAGAAAAGGTAGACCCCCCCCAAGTGGGTGTCATAGAAGCTGAAAACACTCCCTTACCAGTCACTGGTTAGTGAAAAGAGACCGTATTTACTTCCCAGTGATAACGAAGACATGACTCTTGTAGGTCATTCCAAATTTGCAAAGGACTTCTTAATCCCCCAGGAGTCAAGGCCACGCTCCCACATGGAACCTCAAAGCCTTACTCTCTAGACCTCGTTTACCATCTTTGGGCTGTTTCTTCTTCCTTTGGCATGGCTGTACCAAGATGGAGAAAGGAACTTCCTGCATTACCTTCCCTGTAGTCTAAGCTTCTCTCATTAATTTCTCTCCTACAGATATCCCTTAGGTCTATGAGGTAAAGACAGCTAAGTCTAGTCCCCAGATCCTGTCACCAGCTAAGAAACAATCATCAGAACTGTCTTTCCAGATAATTCCCTGGTTCCTCTCTGCTAGCAAGGATATCAGCCGGCCTACTTGGGGGACAGTTGAACGCCATCGACACCAAAAAGTATTGTCATCCTCAGACTGTTGATGTCAGGAAGTTGGCTCTCCAGAGCCTGGTGCCTTGGGCTGTGTCCTGAGTAAACACAGAAAACAAAGTTTCCTTATGTTTGGATTAGAAGGAAGAATGGTGAAAAGCACCCATCAATATGTGTGCCTCTCCTCATTATGCACACACACACACACACACACACACATACACACATACACACACCTGTTCTTGTAGACAAATCATGAATCATCTCTGTGGCTGAGCATTTTTGCGTTCAGTAATATTCTCAGAGGCCCAAGGTTTTCAGGCAAATCCCAGGTCTGTGCACAAGGACACTACATAAATCCCTCCCCTATGAAAGGCCCATCTGAGCAGATGGGAACACTCTTAAGTAAACTGCAGAGCCCCTACGTTCCCATCTCTGGAGGAGCAGCAGGGGGTTGGGCTGGCCAGCCAGGAAGCAGAGAGCAGCAGAAGCTGCTAAGTCTGAGGCTGATGCTCACATCCCCAGCTTATCTCTCCAAGAGAGGTGGCCATTTGACCACACAATTCTCCCTGCCCTCCCCCAAGGGAAGTCAGACTAAGAGGCCACTACAGACAGATCAAGTGATGGGAGAGCTGACCAGGACTAGGAGGAGGTAAGAGGCCAAAAGGCCCCTCAAACTCAGTTTGTTTCCGTGCTAGGCCTGGGGAAGTAACTGCACAGTAACTCCACTTACTGATAACCTGCCTTGTTAATATTCATTAAACAAAAAAAAAATTTTTTTAAGAAGGAAGGCCCAGATAGTTAAATACTCCGTGGAGGTAGAGACTTCCTCCACACTATTCCCTGCTACCTGCAGCCTAGACCAAAAATATATGCTGTACCATCTACCACCACAGCCCCTACTCATCTCCTCAGGTGTGTCAGGAAGATAGAAGGCAGGTGGGTGGAGAGACAGACAGACCCCATCACCCCAGGTGCTCACCAGGAAACGCATAGACTGTGAAATTACACCAAGCTGGACAACTTACCACCACACTGGAACCCTTGGGGTACTGAAATAATTAACTTGCTAATCAGCTACATCTTGCTCTTTCCTTTCTTCCTGGAAAAAACAATTGCAAATCGCCTTCGCATCAGGTTCTGTGTCAGTCACTTGGAGACAGAACATGCTTTGGAAGAAATATACTCTGCTTCTCTGTGAACTGAAATGGGTCTCACCAAGTGGGGCCTCTTCCTCTTCCCCACCCCTCCCACCAGGCTTGGAGGGTGGTGGGCTGGGGGACCGGAGGCACACAGACACAGAGTATTTCTGGAGATGCAGGATTTTTTCTGTCCACGGCACAGAGCTTTTCCATCTCCGTTAAGCTTTCTTGCTTTCAGGCCACTTTAGCCTGCTTGCTGGCACTAAACAGCCAAGATCCATGTGGAGAAAAGAGGATTGATTAGAATCGTAATAATAATCCCTGGCATTCGTCCGGCTTTAGCGTTTACAAAGTGTTTTCACACATTATCTCATTCGGTCAGAGGAGGTCGGCGCTGGAAGGGACCCTAGCAATCATTTAACCCAATCCCCTTGTATTACAGATGGGGAAACTGAGGCCCAGAAAGGTGAAACGTCTTCCCCAAAGGCCACAGCTAAAGGCAATGTGACCAGGACTCCCAGTTCATTGTCTAGAGATCCTGTGCCGCCTCCAATTCTCTGAAAAGAGGGAAAGAGAATGATCACCCTTTTTCTCCACAGTGGATATAAGCCATGAAATCAAAAATTAAAACAGTGGTACATGAAGATGAATAAAAGCAATTCTATAAGAAATGAGGACCTGGCTGGGGTTGGGAATGGAGGAGACTCATCTAAATCCTGAAGGGAACATGTTAATTACCATACTTGCCTCTCTCTTTGTCCCCTCAGATCTTCACTTCTCTCTAGGTTTAAAAATATGAACTTTACGCAGTTTGGGATCTAAGACTTATTTTGGTCATAGGTTCTGGGGGTGGGGGTGCTTTTTTAAAGATTTAAATCTGGTACCTACATTCCCAAGATTTACAGCATGGGGGCTTATGTGTACATATGTGTGTCCACTCAAAACGTTGGATCTAGTGGTGAAAAACAGGCATCTTGATCCTTTCACAGATCAGATGATTTGCAAATTAATAGCTCTTTTCCCCTAAGGCTCTGAGGAGGTGAAAAAGATTTCTGGTGAAGTTAGGAGGAGGCAGAGTGTAGAAAATTATTGTTAAATTCCCAACTCCCTGTTTTGGGAGAGGAAGCAAAACCAACATTGGATTCTGCAGGAAAACAGTTCCCCGTGACTCTTCGATGTTTGAGTGTGAGTCTGTGAATTTCCACAGGGCAGCTGGCCCCTGTTGACCAAGCTTGTTGGAAGGTAAGCGGTTCCTTTGTGTGTTCATTTATTACTAAGCCCAACTCTTTTCCCTCTAAAACTCCTTCTTCTCCCTGTTGAGCTGACCATGCTTCTGGATTTATGAAGAGAGATGTTTTAGCAGAAATCCCCCAGAGTGTCCCATCAGCCCTAAATCCCAGGCCCGCTCACCCCCCTAAGACCCCATGACACACAGCATGCCTACACGGCTTCCTCTTGCCTATGCATTAGCCATCCATTGTGGCAACCTGACATCTCTCACACATAAAACCGTAAGAGAGAAATAAAATATCTGTCTCTTGGCGAAAATAAAGCTTTGCCTCCCTCCTGATGTATAGGATATAAAATAAAGCCACGGCTCCAATAGTGGCTTTTCCTTATGCCCGAGTTGCCTTTGCACACACGGAGACAATGAAGACGGATGGTTTGGGACGAGGCCCAGCCTCCTGGGGCCGCCTTCACCCTTTTTTATTATACTCCCTCCACCAGCCCCCTCCCCGCCTTTTTCTTTCTTCTTCACTTTCTTTCCTTTCTGGTTTGGATTTGCCTTTTATATGTCCTTCTCTTTCTTTCCTCTGGAACTTTATCCCTCTTGCTCACTTTCTTTCTGAAGCATGGCAGAGGCAGTGAGAGAAGAGTCCTTCTCAGACATGCCTGCCATCTCTACCTACCCACCCCACCCCCTACCCCCAAACTCCAAATGCTCTCTGGAATTGCCAGCCCCTATGACTAATTTTGCTGTACTGCTTGGGGATTTGCTTTGGTCAAATGTACAAATGTTCCCGAGGGACAATTAAGACCGTGTTTACAGGAGGGAGGGGAGTGGATTTTTTTTTTTTTTTTTTCCTGAGGAGCTGCCCTTTTCCCCTTCTCCCTCTTGCTAGGTTAGATGTTTTCTAGAGCTCAGCAATTATTTAGCCTCTGAGGAGGCCAACAGAGTAAAGAGTTGACATTCACTTTTCACACCCAAGGCTCAAAGCTGCATCACCAGTCTCTGGGCCTCCAGGCCCCTCTGGGCAAGTCAGCTAGCAAGGGGTGGACCCAAATCCCAACACTCTCTCCCCTGCTTCCTTCCCTGCAGTTCTGAGAACTGAGGGTCCTGTGGGGGAAAATAAAAGGGTATGAATGCTCACACAGGAGATAGAACTATCTCCCTCACAATCACACCATCACAGAGACATAGTCACCTTCCTGCCCTCCCATACATTTGACTTTCTCTCCTATCATGCATGGTGTTTCTCTTTTTTCTCCTCTGTCCCTGGAGGCCTCACTTTTGCTATGTATGCATTGCTCTCCTCCCTTGCTTCTGTGTATCTGAGTTTGTCTCTAGAGGCCTCTCCCG
Organism: Solenodon paradoxus; assembly: GCA_004363575.1. NCBI lineage: Eukaryota > Metazoa > Chordata > Mammalia > Eulipotyphla > Solenodontidae > Solenodon > Solenodon paradoxus. The sequence goes on from RJWH01002221.1 coordinate 67,262, forward strand.
GTCCTTTCCCTGACTTCATCCCTCCTTCTGCTATCTCCCTGCCTCCACAAGGCTGCTTCCCACAGCATTACAGACTTCACCTGCTCTCTTAGGGATGCCAGGACACAATCCAGGCTCTGACAAGAGTAACTGGTGATGGAAAGAAGGGGTATGCCTGTTCTCATATACTTGAGGAATTGTGAACCTGCCCATCTAAACTTATATTTTTTGTAAATCAAAATTACCTCAATAAAAAGAATAAAGAAGGGGTGCAGGGTCTGGACTCCTGGGGGAATAATAGGGAAGGGGAACTTTGGGGTTGCCTGGGGTAGGAAATGATCAGCAGAGTGACAGTGGGTGGCTTTCAGCCCCTGAGATTGGTGAAGGGCCTGAATGAGTGTGTGGAGGGGGTCACCCCTAGTGAGGCAGCAACATCTGTTCAACACTGCCCCCCAAAGAGGGGGGAGCTTAGAGCTGCCAAGTCCAGAAAGAATTCAATTTCAGTCCCAAAAGTAGTTGACTTTGGGGTTCTCTCTCTCTCCTACCTCCTCCACTTGATCTCTCTTCAGATATCAGCAGTGACCACCAGCAAAGGGAGAGTCAATTAGTGAGAGGATTAATTACTCGGAGGCACGAGCTCCGTTTGTCTTCCTTACGGGGTGCGAGTGTGTGTTCAGACAGAGGAACACGGGCACGCACCCAAATACACATTGTTGTCACGCCGTCTTAGACGTTTTATTTATTTGTTGGATTTCTGCCCAGAGTCACTCACATGCTTTTCCATGGGCACTGAGTCTGCCACCAAACACACGGCGCCTCCTTTTCTCCCGCCTGCAAACGCGCCTGTCACACACCCGCACATGTAGCCCATGGACAGCCACTCAGTGCCTGCAGGTCCTGAATCTGTGCCTTGTCCTGCCATAATTTTTTTTTTTTTTTTAATGTTGCTGGGTCACTTTCTAGGTCTCTTCCTCTGCTCCACCATGTCCCCAGGCTGTCTTTTCGCCTTTGAGTCCCCACTTACTTTTCTGCATTCTCCCTCTTTCCTTCTTTTCTCTGGTGTCCTGCCCTTATTCTCTTGCCCCCACACACACACACCCGTCCCTCTCCTCTCACTTCTCTCTCTGGCCTTCTCCAGCTCACCTCTCCCTTCTGACACTAGCCATGTCCTGTCTGCTCTGCTGCGCTGCACGGACTGGCAGCTGAGATCACCACGCTCGACCTCCCTCCCCTTCCATGCCCAGGGTCCTCCAGCCCTGTGGGAAGCCTCCTTGTTTACCCAGCCCAAGCACACACCGTGAAGCCCAGATGGATGCCGCCCTTTCACGCCCCTGCCTGCTTCTCCCCCTCTCCTTGGAAATTGTGGTGGGACAAAGTACACAATGGAGCAAGGTGACAGCCCTCCCAAGGCAAACTTCTCACCTTCAACAGTGCACTGACTAAGACACCTCGGGAAAAACGCTCTAACTGGGGTTTTCGCCCCTGGGAAAAAGGAGATAACACCCAAAGCCCCTCTTACTATATGCCTCAGAGGATACAGTGATACACACTGTAAAGTGCCGCGCACAAGCAGGTCATTCCCATGACTAATAGAGTGACATTAAGACAATCGAGACAGGAGAGAAAGGTCTGCAATCAGATCCCAGTGCCCTTGATCAGTTTCCTGTCTCTCATCTGTGCGGTGTTTGTGTGGCCTCCGGACTGCGGGGAGCAGGATGCTTCCGACCACTCCCTCTCCTGGGAATGGCAGGGTGGCTTGTGTTCCATTTCCGTGTTCCTGCGTGGTTAGCCATCTAGAATTTGCTCCGCCCCAAGCCCCTCTTTCCCTGGCCTCACCGTCCTTTTATGGGACCCACGGGCTGGATAGGACTGCGGTGGGCAGAGAGGGAAGCAGCCAGGGGTAGTCACCGCTCTGGGGATCAACAGCAGCAGATTTGGGTCCTTGGGCAGCACAGTCGTTGAGGAACGTTGAGAAAGGTGGGGCTTATAATGAAGAAAGTCGCAAGAAAGAGGGTGCCTGCAGACGCCCAAACTGCAAGGCGGCTGGGGAGGCCCTCTAGCCTCAGTTCCTCAACAAGGTCCTTCTTTTTGGGCAGGTCCTCAAGGTACAGTGGTGTGAAAGGTTGCTTCCCGGGCCCTCAGGTGCCTTTTCCAAAAATGCCAGGTGTGAGGTGGAGAGGATCTGGCAGCCAGAGGGTGGTTCCTAATGAAATTACCCTCATAGAACCCTGTCCTGAATTCACACTACCTCGGAGATGTGCCTGATTGAGGTCTGCATAACTTGAAGGAAGTCGGGTGAGAAAGCGTGTGTACTTCAGCGGCAGCAGGAAGTGTGGCGAGAGGGAAGGAGGTGCTCTTCTCTGAGCAGATATTGGCTTAAATGCCCATCTGAGCTGAGAGGCTTCAGAGATGGCCACTTTGGAAAGCTGGGTCAGTTTTGTCTCCAAGTCTCTGCTAACAGTGAGGTTTGAAATAAAAGTTCAATGGAAATGGGGAAAAAAAGAAAAGAAAAGAAAAACCACACATAAATCTAGTGTGCTTTCACCGCGGAGGTGTTAAATCTGGACCTTAAACCTAGAATCAGGAGCCCGGAGGCTGCCGTAAGTTGCCCTCCGGCTCCCCTGGTAGACGCCGAGGTCGGTTCCCGCGGATCTGTTTACTGAGCCGTCTGGACAGAGTCCGGCCTGGCCTTCAACTGCTGGTCTGCTCACAGGGAGGGCCCACGTCCAGGTCTCTGTACCCCCAAACACAAGGCGCAAAACCTCCGGTCTACCCCAAAGGTGGTGGTGGCGGCGAGGAGCCTCTGATTAAGGAAGGACCGGCATCTGGGTCCGGCTGTCTCCCGTTGGGTCCCGCCGACCGCCCCCCACTCTCGCGGCCTCTGTTTTGCATGAGAAGGAGCCCAGCTGGGGCGGAGGCGGGAGTGAGCCACTCGGGACAAGTTTCGCTATAGATTCCAGAAAGGGACGGTTGGGTCTAGGGCGATAGCGGCGAGAATCAAGACAGCTGGAGGTGGGGAGAGCATGGGGACCGCTCAACTGGACCAGCCCCTCCCGGAGTCCTCACTCAGCGCAGCGGGCTAGGAAGGCGCCTCCGGGTCCGGATGGAGTAGACGAGGACCCTGCGCCAAGAAGCTCGGAGCCTTTCCCAGGGTCCCTGAACAGATACCAGTCGACTTGTCCTTGGAAGTGTCGGGTCTGCAGGAGAAGCACAAAGCCAAATACGAGCCCACGAAGCCGGCTTGCGGGTTTGGAGAACCGCCCTCCCCAGCCCCAGCCTAGCCCAGCCCAGGACTGGGAAAGATTTGAGGACAACTGCGTAGGAGGTTAACAGACCCGAAGCCGCCCTCTCCTTCAGCGGGGAGCCAGAGCCTAGGTGTGTGTGTGTGTGTGTGTGTGTGTGTGTGTGTGTGTGTGTGTGTGTGTAGGGGTGCTGGTAAGGCTTCTAGGAGCTCCTCTCCCCAGAGTTCAGGATGGGCTGAAGTGCCAAGGAGAGCTCCACCGCTGTCCTGGGTCTCAGTCTTCGGGAGGCTGGCAGCCAAGCAGGGGCTGCCAGCAGCTTACTGGTGCAGGGTGGTGTGGACAGAGGATAGTAGGTAGGAAAGGAATGTTGACAGAGCCCTAAAACCCCAATCCCACAAAGAGAAAACCAAATTCACTTAAGCGGCTTCCCGGTTCGCCCGAAGAGGGTATTTCTTTTGCAGCGACCTTGGTTGCAGTTCATTGCATATTCCTTGTGTTAAAGCCCTCATTTCCCTAACCTAGCCCCAGTCCTGGGTGGGATGACTACACGGCCACTAGGGTAAAAAATGACAGTCCCCAAATAGCTGTCAAATCTAGCTGACTCACAATCCTTATTTCCATACACACTAGGGTCAAATGCACTTTCCTAGTACCGCACTCCTTCCCCACCAAAACAACAAAAAGATCCCAAAGAACAGGAGCATCAGCCCAAGACTGCCACTTTCAGACTCTACTTGGAGAGCTAACCCAGTTAAGCACAGAAACGGTGCTGTCTAAACGGAATTTGGTGTTTGGAGTGGGCTAGTGTACTAAAGTGAGTGTAGGAAGCCAAGACTCTCAGGAAGGGAATCTGATCCCCGTGTCTGGGATAATCTACCCCAGTGGTCCAGCGTTTATCCTCGGACTGGAATTAGGGAGGTATGGTTCCCTGAAAAGTGAACTACAGAGGGTGTGCGGACCGATTGTGCTTCGGCTGTGTGGAGAAGCTGGTGCCAGTCCGCAGCCTGGAAAAGGGGAGAACAGGAATCCGGACCCACTCCGCTCGTGGGTGCACACCCCAAATCCACTGCCCGCTCTCTGTGGAGCCCCCGCCCCCCATCGTCCCCTCTTCCCACCGCCACTGCTACCACCCCCCAGACCTCACAAGACGCCCAGAAGTTTCCCACCTAGTCTTTTGGTTTTTGTGTGTGAAAGGTGTCTCCGGATGACAGTTTTCTCACAACTTCTAGCCCGGCTCCCAACTCCTCTCCGGAGGCGCTTCCCCACCCACTTTCCCCTTCCCAGGCGCGGCGCCCCGGGTCTTCCCCGCCCCCACCAGGAAACGGCCGGAATCAACTTTCCGAGACCGCGCCACGGGCAACAGACGCTCGGACCTCCTAGAGAACTGGACCCTGCGGACTTTGAATGGATTGGGCAGAGGGGGCACAGAAGCTGAGACTGGAGGAAAGAGATAATGCTGCCAAGAGCCCTCCCCAAATAACAAACAAAAAAACAACAGCGCTGTGCCTGAGGCAAATTTCCAGTCCAAGGAGGCAAAGGGGGGGTTGGGGGAGGAGCCAACACGCGTTGAATTGCAAAGAGTGCATCGGGGCCTTTGCGGCTCCGGTACCTAGCTGCACCCCAATCTTCGACAAGGCTTGTTCTTACAGTATTCCTACGCTCCAGAAAAATCTCTGCTCTCTGCCTGAGACTGCTTGAGCGTTCTCTCAGTCCCTCCCACTGAAACCGACACCTTACCGGAGCAGCAGGGGACGTGGGCACCTCCCTGCCGGCCGCCAGCACCGCGCTGGGCCTGGGAAGCCGCCGCCACTGATCCTCTAAACGCGGTCGCCCCGCACTCTCCCAGGCCGGGGGGATGCAGAATGGTTTACAGAGGGACCGCGAGCCACTGATTGGTCGCAGACCGCCGTGACGTCGACGGGCGCCGCATTAAGGCGAGGGGGCTTCCAGAGCTCAGCCAACAGCCAGGAGCAGTGACCGAGCCGCCGGAGCTGGGGAGAGACGCGCCTGGGTGGCGGACTGGGCCAGGAGACCAGGGACTGAGGGACGCTTGTCCAGGGAGAGCCAGCAGCGAACGGCGGCGACAGCAGCGGCCAGTGCCGAGCTGTCCCAGCCGCGCAGAACTGTAGCCGCGGCACCGACGTTTTTCTAAAGCTCTCCAAGCTACTCCCCCTCCTCTCCCACTCTTCCCGCCGTAAACGGGGGGGGGAAAAAAAGAGAGGAGGAAAGGCTAGAAAGGAAACTCAGATTTACCACCGCAACGGAAAAAAGAGAGGGAAAAGAAAAAGAAAAAGTCGGGCGACTGTGGGGTTGGACGCAGGCAGCCGGAGCGTGGGCCAGAGATGCGGTGCTGCGCGCCCGGGCGGCTGCAACTTGTGACTGGAACCGAGACGGACGGCCAGGCACGGTGAGGAGCCAGCCCATAACACCGCCCCGAAGGAGTCCAGGAGCAGGGAGGGCCATCCCGAGGACACGGAGACCGCCAGGCCCGCCACGGGCGGAGGTGACGGGGCTGGGGCAGTGGGGAGCGAGCGAGCGCACCTGGCTGAGTTCGCTTCCAGTCGTTCCTCTCCCTTCTCGAACGACACAAACTCTTCTCCGAAAGAGGGAAACCTAAGCGACGACTACCAACCACAAGACCGTCCTCCCGCCCTCCCCACCCTCCTTCCCGCCTCGGCCAGCCCCCGCCCCCTCCCCCAGGCCCGCCGCGGGCGCCCTGCGCGTCCCTACCCGCCGTGCGATGCCGGCAGTTTAGGATCCAAAGCTTCTCCACGCGTTTGGTTCTTTTCTTTAAAAAAAAGAAAAAGAAAGAAAAAAAAAAGAGGGGAAATCCCGGTATTGAGCAGCCCGGCACGCACAACCCGCGCTCACCCGACAAAAGCAGATGCACTTTGACTTCTGACAGCTCTACCTCAAGCCCGAGAGAACTCAGCAACGCTTTCCCTGCAACCCGAGCTGGCCGCGACATCCTCTTCCTTCTCCGTCTCTGTTTTATTTATTTCTGTTCCAGTCGCCATTCTCGGTGACCTTCACTACTCCTCGGGCTCTGGGCGGAAGAGTGGTTTTCTCCACCGCCTGAGATTCTCTTCCGCACCCCAGGAGCTGCTGCAGCGCCGCTGTGCCCGCCGGGTTCTGGGACTTCTGGGCTGTACACTCAACAGAGGAGCCCCTGACTCCCCCTTTCTATCAGCCACGTCCTCCACCCACTTTGATTACCTGGTGGGGGTTTTAGCTGGCTCTGAGCTGAGTGCGTCTTCTCTTTCGGAGGGGCTGGGGAACTTGTGCTCATCATCTAGGGGAGTCATCCCCTCAACTCTACCTGCTGTTTTCTCTCCGGGCCTCATCCGATCAAACCAAAGACCATGGTGCACTGTGCCGGCTGCAAAAGGCCCATCCTGGACCGCTTCCTCTTGAATGTGCTGGACAGGGCCTGGCACGTCAAGTGCGTCCAGTGCTGTGAATGTAAATGCAACCTGACAGAGAAGTGTTTCTCCCGGGAAGGAAAGCTCTACTGCAAGAACGACTTCTTCCGGTGAGTACTTCACTAGTGTGCCTCTGTGGCTCCCTCCCCATGGGCCTATCCCCGCCAGCTTCGGCTCCGAGGTCAGCTTGGCCCAGGCAGACGGTTAGGAGCTGCCTTTGGAAAGGGCAGCCAAGTCCTGCAGTTGCCTCCCTGTTCGCCAGCTGGCGTGCTGGGAGTCGCAGACAGGGTTCTGCTTTCGTGTTGAAAATTGTGTCTAGGCTTAGCTGCATGTGTCTGGGAAGAAAGGGTCTGCACCTGCCTTGGCCCAGAAGCCCCTTCAAGTTTGGAAGGAAAGAGTGTATGTAGCTTTGGATGCTGTAACCCGGACTCCTCTTTCCCTGTTCTGGAGCTCTCCAGTAACTGCATTCTCCTGGGTTACTTGCGCCCCGGGATGAGGTTAGAAGCCTGGATGAGCTCCTAGCCACTGCCTTTTCTGTCTCAAGAGTTCTTGGCAGCAACCTCTGAATCTTTTGCATGGGATGTCTGTATCTCCTGCATGTCAGAGGTAGGGAGGACCTCCACTCCGACGGTTACCTGCCTGCCCCAGCATCTTCCCAAACCCAGATAGGCTTCCAAGCACCTGCAGGAGCAAACTGCTGCACCGCAGCCTGCGAAGTGCACTGAGGCTACAACCTCTGAGACCTTTCCCCCAGCTGCCTTTGTTGGTTCAGCCTCCCCTAAACACCTACATTGGCTCTGAGGTGTGGGCTCAACACGGAGATACCAAGCATTGCAAGATGTCCCCCAACGAGTCACCTATGTACCGAAATACTTAGAAAAGCAACTCCCGGCTCAGTGAAGTTGGGAGACACCTCCGTATATCTAACGCCATTTAGCATTTAAATTGTATTCTCTTAATCACATTACCTTGTCACCAAATCTTAAACATACAAGTCGACAAAGAACAAGAGCGAATTGTAACTCTCCAGTGGGGTTTTGAAATTTCCTGGTTTACTCGGTTTAGTTGGTTTCTGCTTTTCTCTGAGTTTGGGATGACAGATCAAAACAAATTGGGGTGGGGGGGGAGTTTGATGGCACCTGGGTCGCTCTACTCAGAGACCCAGGACGCCCTGTCTCCAGTGCAGCCCCAGGATGCTTGACCTGTTTTCAAAGCAAACTGTGAGCAAACCTGGAGCAAAGCTTTGCTGGCTGGTGGTGTGGAGTCCACCGATCCTGAACCCGCTGCGCCGGTTTCCCGGTGCTGGCAGGAGCTGAGCAGGAAAACGGACGAGCAGTGCTGGATACCAGGAAGCCCCAGAGCACTGGCTCCCGAGAAGCGCGACCCAGTTCCTCCAGCCCTACTACTCGCTTGGGCCAAGATCCCTATCTTTGGGCTTGAACGTGGTGGCGGCCCAACCCCGGCCGCCTGCGCTCTCGGCGGCGGTTTTGTTTACTTGCAGCTGAATTGCACTTCGCCAAGCCCCTGCCCGCGCGCCGGTTTCTTTTGCGGTGAAAGAGGCGACGTTACGAAAGAAAAGCGGAGCTCCAGGAGACTTTATAGGGACTAGTTTGAATTTGTTCGCTGAAGCTAATCGAAAATAAGTGACTTCCTCTCTTTTCCTGTCGCCGCCTTCTTCAGCAACGCTTTTTTCCCCTCTGGGACAACGCTGGGCAAGAGGGTAGGAGTGGGGGCAGCTTGGGGCCCTCGCTTTCTCGCTCTAACCAAGTGTGTCTCCTCCCTGACTTTTCGCTGGAGCCCGGTGCTCGCTCCTCTGCCTTCTTGTCATTCTTACATTGCGCCTTTCTTCCTTTTGGCTATCTTCCCACCCCATTCCCCCCGTCCCCCTTCTTCTATGCTCTACTTCTTTCTCCCCCCCTTTTCTACTGCTTTCTCTAACATCTTTCTCCCGTCCTCTGTCTCCCCTTACTCCTGGCCAACCGCCCTCCTGCAGGTGTTTCGGTACCAAATGCGCGGGGTGCGCGCAGGGCATCTCCCCTAGCGACCTGGTGCGGAGAGCGCGGAGCAAAGTGTTCCACCTCAATTGCTTCACCTGCATGATGTGTAACAAGCAGCTCTCCACCGGCGAGGAACTCTACATCATCGATGAAAACAAGTTCGTCTGCAAAGAGGATTACCTAAGTAACAGCAGTGTCGCCAAAGAGAACAGCCTTCACTCGGGTGAGGCCCAAATTTCTGGACGGGTCCGCGGGAGGGAGGAAGGCTCGCCCAGGCCACTGCTTACCTGTCCTTCCTTGTCCCCAGCCACCACGGGCAGTGACCCCAGTTTGTCTCCGGACTCCCAAGACCCGTCGCAGGACGACGCCAAGGACTCGGAGAGTGCCAATGTGTCAGACAAGGAAGGAGGAAGCAATGAGAACGATGACCAGAACTTGGGCGCCAAGCGGCGGGGACCGCGCACCACCATCAAAGCCAAGCAGCTGGAAACGCTAAAGGCCGCCTTTGCAGCTACGCCTAAGCCTACCCGACACATTCGTGAGCAGCTGGCTCAAGAGACGGGCCTCAACATGCGGGTCATCCAGGTCAGGGTCCACGCAGCCACTCCAGGCAGGCAGAATCTAGCTTGAACTCTAGGGTCTGGAGTTCCTGGAGGCTGGAGGGCGGGGAGGGGGGACTAAATCCAGCCCTACTCAGTCTCAGTAGGGCTTTGGAGCATAGTCTGACACATAGAGCACCTGGAAATCCCTAAGCTTCCTCCACTTCCCTGTCCAATGTTATGGTACTGGCAGGTGGGGGAAGGACTGGCAGCTCAGCTAAAGCTGGAGTTGGGGACACAAAGCTAAGAGAGCAGGAATTATTTTTTTAGCACGATCCACTCCTATACTCCCTACCGTCTTCGAAGGAACCGAGTTAATCTGTTCCAAGGCCTTCTGCACAACACCATCTCCCTCTGCACCCCCAACCCCAAATTTATGGGTCTCTAGCCCCAGTGGGACAAATCCAGGACTAGAGACCCCACCACCACACAGAGAGGTGCGCATCTTAGTCTGAAAGGGATGTGGTGTGGTAGGGGTGAGTTCTGCTTTGGGTGGTCTTGAGTGAGATGGGAAAAAGAGGCAGCCATTTGGGTATCAGTGCCTATGCTATGGGTTGTGAGGATCTGAGACTGTATGATTTGGACAGTCTATGGATGGCCCAAGCTCAGGTTCACTGTGGCAGTAGGCTCTGCTATGGTGTTGAGTGGCTGTGCTGAGGGAGGCTGAGTGTGCAGGAGCATATGTATACACACTGCTGTGAGGGGGCCTGGTGGCCTCTGGGAGGCTGTGCAAATGTGTGCACGGGTTAATAGAAAGTTTCATGTCTGTGACATTTTCAATGAGAGCCTGTGGATAAATCTGTTTGGTACTAAGAGATTGTGTGTGGGTGTGAAAAGGGTATTGTGGGCTTGGGTGCCACTATCTTTGGGAAACTGAGTGCCAACAGGAGGCTGTTTAGTTTTGCCACTATCCTGTAGCAGAAGAGCTTGCCAGAATCTATGAAAAGGAAGATGTGTGTGTGTGAATTTGGGGGCGATTGAGTGTATGTGTGTACAGCTATAACTGGCTGCAAGACTGCCCTCCAGCTACCTCATGTCAAGCAAGGCAGCTTGCCCAGGTTCCCCCCTGTCAGAAATCCTCATCATCTTGGCCCGGGGTCAGGGTTCTGCACGGTCCTACTCAGAGACACCCGCATACACTCCTCCCACTCCATACAGAGGGAGTGGTGGCGGGCTGATGGACTGGGCCGCAGCACGCACCCAAAATGTGGGGTGGGGTCAGCGTGGCCTCGCGCCTCACCCCGAGGCTCGTTTGCTTCAGGTCTGGTTCCAGAACCGACGATCCAAGGAACGGAGAATGAAACAGCTGAGCGCGCTGGGCGCGCGGCGCCACGCCTTCTTCCGCAGTCCGCGCCGGATGCGGCCGCTGGTGGACCGTCTGGAGCCGGGCGAGCTCATCCCCAACGGACCCTTCTCCTTCTACGGAGGTGAGTGGACTGCCGCGTGGGAGGTCGCGGGCAGGCTGGAGTTGGCTTCGTTGGAAGCGGGTTTCAGCGTGGGAGGTGCTTCTCGGTTTCTCGGGATTACTGGAGAACCGGAGAGAAGAGTGGAGGCTCAGAGTAAATCAAGGGGAGTTACGGAGATCGACGGCCGAATTTCCGACCCTGAATAAGGCGGGTGGTCTAGCGGAGTGCAGCCTCCTCCCGGCTCCCAGGGCTTAAGGGGAGCCCCCGTAAAGAGCGAGCTCCCCTTGTAAACTCCCCAGCCGGCTCTAGCGCGCGCCTTCCCGCCCTTGCAAAGCGGCTCGGCTCGCGGCCTCGCTCTGACCTCCCCCTCCGTTGCTCCGCAGATTACCAGAGCGAGTACTACGGTCCCGGGGGCAACTATGACTTCTTTCCGCAAGGCCCCCCGTCCTCGCAGGCTCAGACGCCAGTGGACCTTCCTTTCGTGCCGTCATCGGGGCCCTCGGGGACACCTCTCGGCGGCCTGGAGCACCCGCTGCCCGGCCACCACCCGTCGAGCGAGGCGCAGCGGTTCACTGACATCCTGGCGCATCCCCCTGGGGACTCTCCGAGCCCCGAGCCCAGCCTGCCGGGGCCGCTACACTCTATGTCCGCTGAGGTCTTCGGGCCGAGCCCACCCTTCTCGTCGCTGTCGGTCAACGGCGGGGCGAGCTACGGGAATCACCTGTCTCACCCCCCTGAAATGAACGAGGCGGCCGTGTGGTAGCGGGGTCTTGTACGGTCTGCGGAGCGCGTGATTGTACAGAAATGAACCTTTATTTAAGAAAAATAGGAAAAGGAAAAAAAACAAAAAGCAAGTAATCCCCCCCACCTCCTCCACCTCGGGGACCATTTTCCGAGCGGGGAGACAGGATGGGAGAAGGGGACTGAATAGGATCCAGATCCGCCAGGAGGTAGGACGGGGACCTGCTAACTGGCAAAGTGCAGAACTGAGGCTCCCAAAGGGAAATGCAGACTTCTCCCCACTTCCCACGTGGACCCATATCGGCGGATGGACTCTGAGCGAATGCGCCTGGCCTGTGCGCGGCACAAAAACATCTAGGCCGCTGCAGCAGCGCACCGGAGCCTCGGGGCGGGAGGCGAGAGGCGCCGCCGCTGCAGGTGGAGGGAGGTGAAACGGCCCAGGACACTCCCAGCCCAACAGGAGGGTTCTGGCCCAGGGAAATCTTATTAGTGTTGTCTCAGAGTTCAGCAACACCGACAATAAACTCTTATAGCTTCAGAAACGCCGACCTGCTGTGCATCAGGTGGGACTATATATATATATATTTTTTGTCTATCTGGTTTTGTTTTGTTTTGTTTTTGCCAAAATTGCAAAATTCTAAGTGTAACGCTCTCAATATCAACTCTTCTACCTTCACCACGCTCTCTCCACACACAGACACACACACAGACACATGCGATAGGATGGTCTCCAGCCAGACCTTTCAGTAAAATGACTTGAACGTGTACATGGAAAGTATTCTACCTTCACACACAAAAAGTTAAAAAAAAAAACACAAAAACTAATGAACTAAATACAGTCAACTGTTTACGTATAATGTTAAATTCAGGAGTTCAGTGTTTTATGAGTAGATCCTGTTTTGAAACCTCTTGTTCCAAAACAAAATGTTTTGAGCAATCAACCAAAATTGTTCATTTTCTTTTTCTGTAGATGTTTTTGACAGATTTGCAGGGCTCACAGCTCACTGTGCTAGTATGTAAAAAGGTGTTGTTTACACAAGGCAAAGAGAAAACATGATATTCAGACACTTGCCAAATAGAATAATTATAGCACAAATACTGTAAAGGTGCTTGGCACCAGAACCTGAGAAAGTGTTTAAAAAAAAAGTGTTACAAGGTTTAAAAAAAACATCTTTGCTAATTTTTAGTCCTGTTGAACATTCATGGAATTGTTAATATGACTTATATAGACCCACACAGGTTTTATTTTTGTGTCTTTAAAATAAAAGTCCAAAATATTTAAATTTTATGGTCAAATATGCAGTCAACAGCTGCTACTTTTTCTTTATATATTAAATTTCTCATATGTCTTTTATTGTTCTGATAAACCTAAGCTTGTGTGACCTCCAGTGCATATTAGACCATTCACTGTATGAAAGAAAACATGTTGAATAAATTTGTGAGTTTTTAATAAAAATAGAAAATCTGATGTTTAGATAATTGGTGTGTTATTTAATGTTTCAATAACTAGAGGGGAGGCCAGATGGGAAGCTCAGTGACCCCTCAGAAGCCAGGAGGAAGAGAGGCAGAACTGGAGTAACTGTTTTTACCTTGGCAGTGACTGAATCCCCTTCCTAATGCCAACCAAGCTATTCTTTGTGGGTCCCTGCTGTTATTAACTATATATTTGCATTCTGGGGGATTTAACTGATAGACTTGAAAAGATGTCTGCCGCTAAGTTAATATAGAGTTTGAAATAGAAATCAAATCCATGGCTAAAAATGAGTGGTCCCGTTCTGTGATTAGGCATGAAATCCCATGTACTCTTTCTCTCCAGGTCTTTGCACCTGCAAAACTAGACTGTGAATGTCAGTTACCTATTTTTTTCATTTCGATGCATATCTTATAGATAATACTGCTTTCTAATTTGGTGACTTGAAAGATAAAATAAAATGAAGGCATATTACATCTAGAAATGAAACACTTGTATCCCTTTCACAGAACTGGTATGGAGTAGTTGTTTTGTAGTATTTGTTACATTGACGTTCCCCAGCAGGAAAACAGTTTTGCCTGCCACAATTTACACGATACATTTCTCCTTAAGATGAGCAAAAATATCCAGTCTAGAAATCAAATTTTAACTGGGATTTGCCAATTGATTCTGAAAAGTAGTTCAATTCCTTCCAAGCCTTCCTTTATCATGGAAGGAATTTAAATATTTTATCTACTATGAAATACGAGGACACGTATGTTTTAATATCAGGCGCTATTTGAGTTCCAGAATTTTTTCCCATCTCACCTAGATTTCAGTCTGGATTATTTATTTCCTTATTTAAAAAACCAAAGGTTTTACATTCAATGGTTTGTAATTTCCGTGGGGTTTTCATATTTTGTTAAGACATAACCAAGTGTACTTTTTCCTGCCGAGGCTTTAAAATAAGCAATATGTCACTGCATCCATATGACAGTTTGTCCAGTGGGGAGGACTATCAGGGAGGAATCTGCCTATCTTCTTTCAGAAATCTAAATTTATGAAATGCAAAGGAGACTTTTGAAACTCCTACTCTCGGCATGCAGCACATCTTTATCTGCTTTGTATACAGTCACTCAGTCGGGCTTGTTTTTCCCTCTTAACATTTATATACATTAAATCATAGCCAGCTTATTCATTATAGCTAGCCCCCTTTAAAGACATTCATTTAACTGAATGTATGCTCACTGGGAAGCTGCCTTTCCCTATCAAGGCTGCTGAATTATTTAGCAGCTTGATTGTGGAATCGGGTATTTGATAAGCGTTTTAGAATTGGACGCTCTGTCTAGATTCAATTCTTCTCTTGACTCTGAGGCAGTAGCACAATCTTCCCCTCTCGGCACTGTATTCTGGAGCCTAACGAATACTTGAACAGGTAGCAAAGATTAGCAGTCAAATTTGGAGTCGCTGGAAAGGCAGACGTCCAGAAATGTCAGGGACTCTTCTATTTTCCATCAGTGACCTGCCCATCTCTGCCCGCCCCCACCCTCCTGGTGCTTCAAAGCACAGCACCATCCCCTTAAGGAGGGGCTGGGAGCCCCTCTCTCCAAGTGGGCAGGCTCCTCTCTGACCTGGCTTAACAGCCTAGTTCTAAAGTCACCAACTCTGTGACTCTGGGAACCACCTTCCCTTAATGGGGAGTCACCATCTGTCCTGGGGAGGGAGGAGAAGCTTACCTAACCAACCCCTCCAGGACATTGGGGTGAGGAAGTTGGGCAGCTGCTTTAGGATGTGAGAGACAAGGTGGAAGAGGTCTATGTGTGGAGAGTCAGGACAGGTATTGGCAGGGACCTGAGACCTGGGATTTGATGGCATCTGAGAAAAGAGTACAGAGGCAGGTAAGAACATGGTTTCCCTAAATGCCTGAAACTCATAGTCACGTCAGGTGATTAGGACAGTGGGGTAGGGGTATCCGATGTCACCTTGCCCATCCTCTGCTATTCCCACATCTGTATGCCACTTTGTAGCCCTTAGGCAGCTGGCAGAGGGATTCTGAATGGCGAGACTCTCTGGCCTTCTTTGAAGACAACTGTTCTTTGTGAGTGCTCCCCTATCCCTGTTTATATCATCTGCTCTCATCTCTATAGAAACCTCCTAGAGGTTTTCGTTTATTCTAGGAAGGGAACATCTTTGAAATTTTCTCTCCCACAGTCTACTTCCTCGATCCCCATCAGAAAGCCCCTACTTCCTTCTTCAGGTAGTAGCATGAAAGTAGGGAGGACCCCCCGCAACCCCACCTCAACTTCTCTCAGCTGCATCTGAAGCCCTAGAATTCTTTCTCCTCTTCTAGAGTCTCCTCCTTGCCCTAGGTATGTGTTATGAAAGCAAGAGAAGCATTATGGGGATCCTGGGAGATATTTAACAAGAGCAGAGTGGTCTTAAGTCCTTCCTCAAAAGGTTTTTCAAGTCATTGGGGACCAGGATGGAACAGGGAACACAGGTAAGCAGTAGTCCATTTTCTGCCCAGCATCATCCAACAGTGTCCTGTCTGCATGGTGGTTTCAGGTGGTCCCTGGCCTGCTTCTCTCCCCGCTTTTATTCCTTACTTTGCATTGCAGGTCAGCATTACTAGTGTCCAAATAGGATGGGAAGAATATTGTGGGGGAGATCATTTTTCAAGTGTGGCATGAAATAAACATGTTTGTCCTTTAAAGCCTAGGATGGCTTCCTGTCCTGAAGAGAATGCTTTTTTCTCTAGAGGCCCTAGATGCAGGCACCAGATTGCAATTACAGGGAATATTGTTTTTGTTTTAGAAAGCTGTTTACTGGCCTGAATTCTCTTTCAGCTGGTAAAAAGTCATCTTATTTGCCTGAGTCCACTGCATAGGGTGCCGTCTTCTATCCAGGCATTCTTTTCCTTACACATCTGCAGGGTCTACCCTGATAGGTTCTTCATCCATTCTGAAGCTACTTAGGAAGAGAACATGAGACGAATCACACTAAAGTGGTGGTCTCTCACTACTCTTGACCCTGAGGGCATATGAAGACTGAAAGGGACACTCACTTCTTTCAAGTTCCACAGACACTGGTAATCTGAGAGTTCTCCAGGCAGTTCAGCTGTGGGATCCAATTGGCCTGGGTTGTACCCAAGAAGGTCACAGGGCACCTCTTTCTGCATCTTTTTGAGGTAGTTTCTGTTTAGGAGATTCTAGGTCTCTACAAGTGATGGAAACAGACACTAGAAGGATAGACCATTCTGTACTCACCCTTATTTCAGCTTCTGTTTACATGCTTGTCTATGTCCTCTAGACTACATCTGACTTACTCATCTTTGTATCTCATCTAGCAGTGCCTGCCACATAGTGGGCAGGCAGGGAATGCTTGACTACAAAAAGAGAAAGGTTTTGTATTTTTCCATTTGCCTGGATGCAATTAAATTGATCCTATTACATTTTTATATTTCGAGTCTACCTGTGGTCCTCTTAACAGTAGACCGGATTTTTTCTGCATTTGTGCATCAATGTCAAGTGTCTGAGTGTGCCCTCATCTTTTGTACAGCAAAGAAATCAACACGGAGGGGTGGTAGCAGAGTAACTCTCACTCCACTTGCCTTTTCTGTGCTCTGACAAGGCTACTTGGAGAAGCTACAGAATCAATCTTTATACACAGCCAGGGAGATTTCTAATTATTCCTGTTAATAAAGATGCCAGCAGTGTGCTGCATACTTACACATGCACATCTCTAACAAATTCTGGCCGCCGCTGATTAGAGGCGTATGCCAGCGCTCCAGATTCCTTTAAATTGTGAAAAGCTGAAGCTGCTTTTGATTCCAGTCTGTGTTAAGACCAAAAGAGCACCTGAGGTTCGACATGCTTACTCTTTGCTCTCTCCCTCCCAAATATGCCACTATGGGTCAAGGTAACACTACATTTTATTTATATGCGAATTTTGCACAAATCTCGAGACATACTTTATGCAAGGGGACACCGGCCGCGCGCAGCGCGATCTCCGCTGTGGCCACGTGCCCTTGCGCGCTCCCGCGTCGCTCAACACACCGCCTCAGCGCACGCGCACGCGCACACGCGCCGGACAGCGACCTTCCCCTCAGTCTTCTGCGCGCTTCCGCTTTTATCCTAGCAACGCCCTCAGTGACGGGTAGGCCACGCCTTCTCCCTCTCGCCTCCCGGAAGTTGCCGACCTGGGTCGCTGAGGTCTGCGCCGGCTGTGACTGTGCCAGGGTTTCGCGTCTGGCCCCGAAGGCCGTGTAGTGGGAGGGCGTCCCAGCCGGGCGGAGGTGGTACCTTCACGTGCGCGTCGCGGAGCGAGACCTGGTGACGATGGCGGCGCAGCAGCCGCTTGCCCTGCAGCTGGAACAGTTGTTGAATCCCCGACCGCGCGAGGCAGATCCTGAGGCCGACCCGGAGGAAGGTGAGGCCTGACTAGGGCAAGACCACGTGCGGAGCGGTGGGCCGGGCTCAGAACCGATCCGGGCGGCGTGTGAAGGGCGGGCCGCTGGGTCTCGCCGCTTGACATGCTCTTCTTGTGCGGAGGAAAACTGCTTCCTGGGAGGGTGGTCCCTGGGCTCGGGAAGAGGGCTTCGGCTTCAATACCAGCTCCAGACTTGGTGCTCGGGTGGGTGGAGTATTCTGAGGACTACTCTGGTGCGGAGCTCGTTTTCGGGTTTTGCAGGGAGCCCGAGTCTGGCAGCAGATTGAGAGTTAGGTTTCAGGAAGCCCAAACTGGTATTGCGTTAGAAATGAGAAGGAAGGCTCACCCGTTTTTAAACAACCTGTTCCTAAGAACTTACTTGGAGAATGGAGAAGTAGGCTTCAGGGTGCTGTTGAAGCCTCTTTAGGTCTCAAGACATTTGCTCGAGGCTTGGCGAATGAGACTGCTGTTCTGTAAGCTGACATTCAAGGTCTAGTTGGGAGTAATCTCGTTTTAGACGAGTCAGAGAAGTGTGAGGAAGGGAGAATAAAGGATAAATGTGAGTGCAGGACCGTGTTGTAACCTGAAGGAACTTATCAGGTTTGCCAGGGGAAGCGAAGAAAACTTCTTACGGCATAGGATAGAGTAAGGATAGAACAGGATGATGACTGACTTGCAGGATTTGAGTGATTGTCACACAGGGAAGAGGAATTAGTCTAGTTTTACATGATCCAAGGCATAGAAATATATTCTGCTAGTAGGTGCAGAGTCAGCTTTCTATTCAGGAGCAGTAAGATGAGTAGTCTCCCTTGGGAAGTAATGAATTCTCTGTGCTTGGAAGTTGGTGGGGATTTTGACGAGGACATTCAAGTCTGAGTTGACAGGGTTGAACAGGGCTACCATTAAAGTTTCAACCTGCAGATTCTGATTACTTTCCTCCCTCCCCCTTAGCCACCGCTGCCAGAGTGATTGACAGGTTTGATGAAGGGGAAGATGGAGAAGGTGATTTCCTGGCAGTGGGTAGCATTAGAAAACTGGCATCGGCCTCCCTCTTGGACACAGACAAAAGATATTCTGGAAAGACCATCTCTAGAAAAGCTTGGAAGGAAGACCATTGGGAGCAGTCTCTCACAGGCTCCTTTGGTGAGTAGATACACTTGCATGGTACTCTTTATCTTTTCAAATTTTTTAAGGTTAAAATTCTTTTATTGGGGGGGTGATCTCTGCAAGAGAAGTCAGTGTGTCCCCACCTATTAACGCAGGAGAGACCACTGATTTGATATTAGAGGAGACCTTAGAAGTACTTGCTATCACTTCTTAAGGAATCTAAAACCTGGAATGATTAAATTGCGGTGCTCCTTAGGTTTAGACTAATGATTCACCCTAAAATGGAGAGAAAAAGGCATTTGGATCTTTGGATCTTATGTCTGAATTTTAACCCTCTTTTTTGGTTTTCAAGTCTTGCTTTGGGTCACTGGGTAAATTCATGAAACTCGGTTTTTGAGTTAGGAAGATGTGAGCTGATAGTTTCAAAGCATTCTAAGTTGCTCTGAGTAGAAGAAGGGGCTGGATATGGTGATTATTGAGTGGATGCCTTCTATTTTCCCTTAGAGAGAGTAGAGATGCCATTTTGAGAATCCACAGATAATATAAAAGAAGCTATCATTCAGGTTATGACATCAATGATTTAGTCCTTGATATTGTACTGGAGGTTCCTGATAAGCTTATTTCATATTCTTTGCTCAGAGATTGATAGAGACCAATAATGTGACACATAATATTTATTGAGCTCTCACCATGTGTCAGGAACTGTGGTAAACTCTTTAAATTAAATTCTAAGAGCCTGAGACACAGTAAGTCCTCAAAAAGCATTGTCACGATTATCATTACATCATTTAATTTAATCCTCCCCATATCCCTATGAGCTTGGTACATTTATCCCCATTTTATAGATAAGGAAATTGAGGGGCAGATTGGTTATTTGCTCAAGATCATAGAGCCAGAACTCATAAGGAATCTATATTCTGACTTACTACTTCATATGAATGTTTCCTAATCCTAGAAATGACATACATTTAAAGACCTTTTTTTTTTTTCCTACAGGTAAGAAGGAAGGCAAGTAGGCACGCAGGCAGGAAGATAAAAGGAAGCATTTTTATTTTATTTTTATTCAGTCATTCATCTTGGTTCTGCTCCATATACCTCCCTCCACATCTGCCACCACCACCCTGGGTCTTAAACCTGGGTCCTTGGGATATATGTGGACTATTTCCTGTGGCTTTATCCAGCAGCCGTAGGGCATGCCACTTTGAAGAACTTAAAGGATTATTTGTTTATTCTTTTTTTGCACTTAGTTTTAATATTTTTGACAGTGTTTTTCTATGTCTTCAGTTTATATTTTTAAAAAGAAGTACTGAAGACATCACATCTTCATAAAAATGTATATATCTATATCGATCTATCTATATATATATGTATGTAGCTTTTTAAAGGAAAGGTGCATGTAGGAATGAAGGTGAACAGGCAAGCAGGAAGAGAGAGAAGGAAAAAGCATCTATTTTTATTTAGTTGTTCACCTCTTGGTTATTTCCCCTTAATCCCAGGTGGTGGACCTGGGTCCTGGGATGTATGTGGATCATGCTGGCCAGATCCTGCAGACTTAACCACTAAGCCACCAGGGCATGCCCATAAAAATATTTTAATGAAGAATTTTGTGGGTAATTGATCCCTATATCTAATGATTATGTTTGTTGTATCTGGGATCTTTGTGTTCTACAATGGAAGAGATTAGACAGTGAATATAAACCTGTATCAGGTAATACCCTGAGCATAAGCAAAACCAGGAGCCTTAACTAAAATCCCACTTACTGTAGGGTCAAGTCCAAGCTCCCTCCTATGGAAGACAAGACCCTTTCTGATTTGCTCCCTGAGCAACTCTCTAGGTTCATTCTGCACTCTGGTACTCTTCTGTGGTGCTAGACTCCTGCATATGCTGGTTGCTCCTTTCCTTCCCCCTTCTCTATCTGATGTGCTTGCTTATACTTAACAAGTAAAATTATACTGTGCTTCACATGAAGCCATTCCTCACCTTTCTAGGACAGTTAGGTGGTTCCTTCTATGTATACTATACTGGTGGCGTTATAAAATAAATATCAGTATGCACACTTACTGCTCCCACCTGACTATGAACCCTCCCCATAGGGTTGCAGTCTATTTGTCATCCCTTAGCTTTTCTCTATACTTTGTTTATAATAGGCCCTTAGTAAGTATTTAATAAATAGGGTACACTGGTGTGGTGAAGATTGTGCATTTAACATAGTTAATGATAAGATACATTTTTCTCAGATGTAGGTTTTGGAAAACTGGCAATCATCTCACTAGTTGAAATCTGATCATTCTTTAAGCTCCAGATCAAAGGATACCTCTTTATAGCCTTGTTTAAATTCAAATGCCCCATTGTTAACATCTCTCCCTCCTCTTGGTTATCAAAACTTTGTCAAAGCATTTTAAATTCTTTTCTGTCTTTTAGTTTTTTATTATCTGTCTTTCCTACTGGAACCTTTTTTTTTTTTTTCCCCATCTTTCCTTTTCCCTTAGTATTTTAGAGATAGTAAGTAGGTGTCTAATAAATACTTGCTGAATTGAATTGAGTACAACAGTGCTTTGTTGTTGTTGTTGTTTTGTTTTATTTTTTTAAATAGATGCCAAAGGCCTTTAGTTGAAATGAAAGATATGACCTGGTATTTGTTGCAAGGTAACAATGTCTTTTTCCTTCTTTCCTCCTTTGTTTAGACAAGGAACTATCTGATGAGGATGGGTCCAGAGATGGAGATTCAGAGGGACTAGGTCTGGAGGAATCCGATGAGGATGACATGAGTCCAACTGAGCAAGAGGAGTGTGGTGGTGATGGGGACAGTAGTTTGGCTTTGAAGAAGAGAAATAGAAACCACCCTGGGAAATCACTGGGCTTCAGTGTTGGGAGCATCAGTGACTTTGAAAAATTTACTGAGGGAATGGATGATCTTGGTAGCAGTGAAGAAGAGGAGGAGGAAGAGGAGGAAGCGGAGGAAGAGAGTGGCGTGGAAGAAGGAGATGGTGAAGAAAATTTCGAGGGGGAGAGTGAGGAAGACAGGCCTGAAGACAGGAACAGTGAAGATGATGGTGTGGTAATGACCTTCTCTAATGTCAAAGTTTCTGAGGAAGTGGAAAAAGGGAGAGCTGTGAAGAACCAGATAGGTATGTACATGGTTTACTATTTGCTTATTTTTAACCAACTGTCTGCATGTGATCTTTTTGTTTGTTTGATTTTGGCTGGTTGTTCTCTCCTGGGTCCTTCCAATTAGTTTGTGACGTACCCCACTTACCCAGAGTCTTAAAGCCCCATTCCTCTGTGCTTATCCAGCCATTTCTACGCTGAGCTGCTTAACTGGTTCTGCTCTGGTACTTCTGGCAACTATGGAAGACTGAAGAGAAGAATGTTTTCTCCTCTCTTGGAGCTTTCACATTCTTTCTCTCATGTAGCAAATATTTGCTTGCAAGATAATTAACTTTGTTTCCTATGTAGAGATCATTTCCATGGCATGAAACTGTGATAAACTTGAGCTTGCAATTTCCCATCCCGATCTCTCTTGCCCAGAATGATTTTATTTTTCTTCCCTCTGGTCTGGGGTCTGAAATCTGGATCCCCAGGCTTTACAGATCCTGTACCCGAGCCAACCATGCCAGAGGGATGCACTCCCTAGAAAGATTTTATAACTAAAGATTGAAAATTCTCCTTTTTTCTTTTTTAGCACTGTGGGACCAGCTCTTGGAAGGAAGGATCAAACTACAAAAAGCTCTGTTGACCACCAATCAACTTCCTCAACCAGATGTTTTCCCTCTTTTCAAAGACAAAGGTGGCTCAGAATTTGCGAGTGCCCTAAAAAATAGTAAGAATACTTATGATATATTGAGATACTTAGAACCATGGCCATGCATTGGGTTACACTGGGATTATATTTGTAGCACCACAGAGTCGAGGAGAAGATTTGGTTTTAGTGATAATATGGTATAATTTTTATTTAAAGAAAGCAATATAGCTTTTATCAAATTAACACAGCTTTGAAGTGGATCAGTCAAGTCCTTTCTGCTTTTTTTTTTTCAACCTGTTTTCTCTCCTTCCTTTACTTCCTCTTGTTTTTCTGAGATCTGTAATCATCAGAGAACACTGGTATAGAGTAAAAGGAGAGAATGAACAACTAAACCAATTTCATTTAAGTTAATTGTTTTATATCATGCACTTAAAAGATGCCTTTTTTGTTGGGAAGTTTGCTTTTCTTTTTTTTTTTTAAGGAAAGGTATAGGCAGTAATGAAGGTGAGCAGCAGAGGCAGGCAGACGGGAAGAGGGAAGAGGAGGAAGAAGCACTTTGTTTTATGTAGCTTTTCATCTTGGTTGTTCCGGGGACACGAACCTAGGACCTTGGGATGTATATGGGCTACGCCCTACTCCTACTCCACCACAGCCCTACCTGCCTCTACCCTCTGCCCCCCCACCTTTTTTTTCAAAGGAGAGGTACAGGCAGGAATAAAGGCAGGTAGAAAGGCGAGGAGGAAGAAGCACAGAAGGACTTTATTTTATTTAGTTGTTCATTTTGACTGTTCCCTCCGGTCCTGGGACATAAACCCAGGTCCTTGGGTTGTATGTGGACTATTCTGAAGCAGACTTATCTGTTTGGCCACCACAGTGCACCTGTTGGGAGGTTTCTAGAACAACACACAAGGTGATCTTTTTCATATCTTCTTTTGAGTCTCATGGTGAGGATTGATGACAACTGCAGAGGGAGGAAAAAGTCATGAAAGAATTGCTGAGTATTAAAGTCCCTCCCTTCCTCCCAAATTCTTCTTTCTCCTCTCCTTTCTTTAATTAAAAAAAAAGTTAATTCCTAAAATAGTCTAGTCTTTAGAGTCTGTCTTGCCATACTTGAAGGCCTTTTCCGTTTTGTTACTCATTCTTGCTTGAACCTTTCTTTTCTTTTTTTAAACTTACTTAAAAGGTTGATATTTTAAGGGTTAGTGTCATATAATGGACATATTTTTGTTTTTGAATACAATTTAGTTTCTTTAGCTATTTTAATATTATCTAACTTTTGCAACAGTTGTGATTTATTTTACTTTCCTTGAATTTGTTTAAAATTTTTATTGAAATAACATATAAATGTCAGGTATAATGTATTTTATTTATTTTTTTAAATTAAACCAATTTTTTGGTTAATTTTTTAAATTAAGCCTCTTTGATGAACCCTAACTACTCTGTCCGTCTTACTGGGCGAGGTATGGAGGGAGGAGAAGGGAGTGTTTGGCATATCTTCTAGGAAGGGAGGGTAGGGAGTTTTCTAATTAGAATTTCTGCACTTGTGAAAGGTAGCTAGCTTTTCTTTTTCACTTTCTTACGATACTGCGACATATGTTACACTGTTACTGTCTTAAATCTTTGTAGTTGGCTTGATTTTCTAATAGACTGCTTTGTTTAGGTTCCATGTTAGCATCCATTCCATCTCTGACTTTGAGCAAGTTAACTTCACAGTAAAATGGAATGTAATATGGTTGTGAGGATTAAAGGACATAATATAAAGCATTAGCACACTGTCTGGCACCTGGTACACACATATATTAAGGTACGAGTTATTTTTTTCTGCCAAAAGTGTCATTTGGCAGTGTTTGGCCCTGTGCATGGGGGTCACTACTGTGGCAGCTATCATCCCTACTGCCTTCAGTGTTTTTTGCCTTTTTGACTAGATTTATTTATTTTTTTTACTAGATTAAAATTTCCTGTATAGTATAAATTAGCCATTAACCTTCTCATCTGAGATTCTTATCCTCTCACTGTCAGTTTTATTGCATTTAAGATCCTGTTCTCAGGTCGTGTTTTCTTGGTACAATCTCACATTTATTCTCACAGTCCTAGCTCTAGCCTCTAACACAGGAGATTCCAGCTATATTCTAACCACGCTCAACTCCTGAGTAGCATGCCTTTGAACCTTCAGCATACTAGATTCTACTTTTCAGAACCTAAATATATATCTCCTTCCCCATCACACACATGCATTTGATTCCCATTCATCTTGGTATTACATGTTGGTAATTGTAACTCTTGAACTGTGAAGAAATTTCAAAGACTTTTTGTTATTTTATTTATTTGTTTAAGGAAGAGAGGAAGGGAGGAGGAAGAGTTTATTTGTTTGTTTTGTTTTGTTATGCCCCACCCCCTCCCACCCCATCCTTGGCTTTTTACATGGTTCGTGTTGCTTAGTGCCTTAACCAGTCGGGTATTTCTATTTTTTGATATTTAAGTGGCTACATAAGGGATAAGTCATAAAATAACTTTAGCGAAATTAATGGATCTTCTCTGCACAAAACGATTTCTTCAAAGAGCTTAGTTTTTCCTCTCTCAAAAAGTTCTACAGTATTGAGAGGCAGAACTTTAATGTTAGAGGCAGTGACATGTAAAGAAGAAAGCAAGTTACTTCAGGAAACTTCAGCATTATTTCTTTAAAACTTTTCATTATAGAATGTTAAAGTTATATAAAAGTAAAATAGTACAATGAGCCCATATACTATGTAACTAAGCAATTATTAACTCAAAACAAAGCTTATCTGTATTTATACTGGCTCATCCCCTATTTCTAGATTATTTTGAAGCAAATATTAAGTCTTCTAACATGTATCTCTAAGAGAAAAGGATATAAAAAAAAATTCACAGTGCCTTTATTCCACACGAAATATTAGCAGTGATTTTTTTTTTTAAGGAAAGGTACAGGCAGGAATGAAGGTGAGTAGACAGGCAGGAAGAGAGGAGGAAGAAGCACTTTGTTTTATTTAATTATTCACATTGGTTGTTCCCCCAACCCTGGGTCTTGAATCCAGGACCTTGGTATATATGTAGGACCGCTCTTTTTTTTTTTCAGTAGTGATTTAAAAAAATTTTTTAGTGAACATTGCATCACAACATTGTATAGACTTACGGTATGCATCATTGAACAATAATTTCTTAAAAAGCATAACTGGTCTGAATGGTTGAAAGAATTGAGAAAGCATTTTATAACAGGCAATTTCTGCTGTCTTTTTCAGAGTTTGCACTATAGCTTTAAATGAGGTGATTAAAGGAAGGCTAAACTTCAGCCATAATAAGTTGACCTTTTCATGAAATGCGTGTTATTAATGTATTTAATGAGATGTATTACAAACTGCAATGAGCACCATGTTTCATTACAGGTCTAAAATGCAATATCATTAAAGACCTTTAATAGAAACAATGCTTGACATTTTGATATTTCCCATAAGCAAAAAAATCTAAGAACACAGTATAATGTAATATAAATGTGAAGGAAGTGTTGAAGTTTTTACTTGCCTAAGAGCATAAAAACAGATTTCACTGTTAATAAACTACATTGTTTATTCCCACTCATCTTTCCACATCTGGTTCATATTTACCTTCTCATCTCTCTGTGATCTTTCTCAGGCCCCTAGCTATTTTGACTTGAGTAGACTAAATAAAATTTGTAATGCTAATTTGACCTTAAAGCTAAAGACACCTTAAAGAATAACTTTTTAAATCTTGAGCAATCATGGAGTCTTAATAGATAATGTTTCTGTTTTGTTTTCTGAATTTTATTTTTAAGTAGATAGTACATCTATGTAGTTCAAAAGACAAAAGATGCTAGGTAGAGAAAATCCTCCTTCCTACCCGTCTCTGCCACCCAGATCTCTTCCATAGGCAACCATTGTTATCACAGAGCAGACCCTT
This sequence comes from Solenodon paradoxus, assembly GCA_004363575.1. Lineage (NCBI taxonomy): Eukaryota > Metazoa > Chordata > Mammalia > Eulipotyphla > Solenodontidae > Solenodon > Solenodon paradoxus. The sequence continues at coordinate 93,309 of RJWH01002221.1, forward strand.
TCTAAATTTGTTGCCTTAATTTACAAATCCATGAATATCTGTAGCAGTGTTCTCTCAATTAATACTTTATGACTTCACGGCAGAGTTCTCACAAATGATTGTAGAACCCTGAAATAGTCTTAATTACTTGGGATAGTTAAGCACTGCTTGGGATGAAGACATTTGCAAGTGTAGCGTTGTGTAGGACTAGGGACTCCTACTCTGTATTACTGTAGACTTCTAGCTAAGATGGTGTGAGTCAGGATTTTATTTTTGTTTGTTTTAGTCAGTGGCTATCATTTTTATGATAGTTTACTGTTGTAATTATAAAATGACATAATGCTTACTTCAAAAATTCAGAAAAGACATCAGCATATAAAGAAGAAAATAAGGTTTACTATTACTCCTACTGCCCAGAGAAAACCACAGTTGTCGTTTCTATGAAGATCACTTCAGATCTCTTCTTTGTGCTTACACACTCACATAACCTCTTTTTAAAATAAATATGGACTCTTATAAATATGTACTCTGTACTATGTATTTTGTAAGCTTATATTTTCTACTTAATATATAATTTTGTGTCGGTATATTTAGATGTACATCAGCATTTTCAGTGGCTACAGAGTATGCCATTTTATAGATTCACTGCAGTTTATTTAACCAGTCTGTATTGACGGATGCTTATATTTATTCACGTTTTTCACTTTATAAAGCATTCTTTGATAAATATTCTTGTACATACATATATTTGTGCAATTTGTCTAAAAGTAGCACTGTCTAATGGAAATGTAATGCAAGCTACATATGTAATTAATATTTTTCTAATAGCCACATTAAAAAAAGTAAAAAGAAACAGGTAAAATTAATTTTTGTAATATACATTTTATATATTAAAAAGTATAATTTTAATTTAAAAAATATAGTTTTGACAATAAATTGAGGTATTTTATATATACTTTTTCATATTAAATCTTTGAAATCTAGAGTGTATCTACACTTACTATTAATCTCAATTTGATTAACCACATTTTGGGTGCTCAGTAGCCCCATGTGTCTAGAGAATACTGAATCACACAGCACAGATTGACATTCTCTGGAAATGCAATTGCTGGGATAAAGAGATTTTATATATATATATATATATATATATTTTTTTTTTTTTTAGAGACAAAGGGAGAGGAGGAAGAAGCATTTGAAACAAGGGAGGAAAGGAGAATGAAGGGAGAAGAGAAAGAAGCACTTTTATTTATTTGTTCAGGTTGTTTTTCCAATCCTGGGTCATCCAGGGTCACAAATCCAGGTCCTTTGACTTTACGTGGTCTGTACCCCAGCTACTGGCTTAGCTGAACCACCAGGGTGCACTGGATGGTGTACTGGAAAAAAATTCTTTTAAAATATATTGCCAAACAGGGCCTTAGAATAATATCACAATTTAAATTCTTGTCTATAATAGTTACCTGACACATCTGCCACCATGGAGTATTACTGCTCTCTTATTTTTCTTAAACTATAGGTGGGAAATGAAAGCAATCATTTCTTGATATCTTTCTGTTTGATATTTACAAAATACTTGTTGACTTAGCATTGAAATATATGCTATGTTTTATTGTTTATTAGAGGATGAGTTCTGGTTAGGTAGACTTCTGCCCTGTTGAGCTACCTGCTGCTTAATCTATTGAACCTGGTTATGTAGGGAGTAAAGTTAGTTCACAGAGCAAGTGCTGTTCCACAGTAACCACGGGGTGGAATGTGGAAGAGAGTATCCGATTCTCATGCACTGATTTTACTTACCTGAAAAGATTGGGCCCTAGATGGGTCATGGAGCTGTGGGAGCGTGAGCGCAATCAAGTCAGAAAGTTTGTTTTTACTGTTTTGCCGTTGGTTTTTTTAGGAATTAGTGTTTTCATCAGCACCAGAAATAATCTTTAATAGCGATGAGTTAGGAAAGGAAGCAACCCTGTCTTTGAATAGTTAGTTTTTTTTGTTCAGGGTACCTCTCCATAGGGTGTCTCTTCACTACAGCTACAGTGTGGCTCCTAAATGCAATCTTCCATTTTCAGTCGAGGAGGTAGTCGTATACTGTAGGCTTGAGGGGGGAAATTGGCTGTGTTGAACTTGCTGCAAGACTGTGCTGCTGTGCTTTATGGGCAATTCTAGGGACTTAAAAAATAGTTTTGCAAGAACTTGATTATGCCTTATGTTCAGACTTTAGAACCTAACTATTGCCTAAGATGCTTTATTGTTGTTATTTGTGTCTTAAAACCTATCCTTACATTATTTTATTAAAGTCATACAGGAATATTATAAATAGTTCAGAAGCATTCAAGAAGACAACGCAGTCTTTTGCCTTACGTTCAGTATCATTCTATTTCTATTTCACGTATATAATTTTAGATAATTTGTTATATTTATTCTTTGGCTTATGTATTTTCTGGTATGAAAGTTGAGGATTGAGAATTGACCATTTACATCAGCAGGATGGCGGTCATCTGATGAACAGTTTTGGTGGAGTGGTAGGGCTATGGGTTTGACTGAAATTGGTTCATGAAAGAATGGAAAAGAAGATATGAGTATGAACAACTCTTTATAGAGATGTTGCTTTAAAGGGGAGCAGAGAAATGGACATTTTATGGAAAAGCATGTTGAGTTAAGAGGTGTGTTTTTTGGTTTTTTTTTTTGCTTTTAAGATGGGAGAAATAACAGTATGTTTATATATTGATAAGAATGATCCAGTAGAGAGGAAAACTGGTAATGCAGGAGACTGGAACATCTCTCTCAATGTCTTGAGTAGGTAAGTGGAGATGGGACTAGTACACAGGAAGAGTGGCCTTCAGTAGCAGTGTGGACAGTTTAATTGTAGTGACAGGTGGGAAACTAGTAAGTTGGACACAGATAAGTTAGGAATCTGTGACAATTCTCTTTTGTTTTTGACTGCTCTATTTTCTTTGAAATAGAAACCAAGCTTATAAATTGCAAATGAGGATTAGGGGAGGAGGTAGTGGAAATTTTGAGGAGAGGGTGTGAAGTAGTCATTACCTTTTCTTTCCACTACAGTTTGACATTCTGCCCTGCAACTCTATCCATATGCTGACCCCAGCAGCTGAAAGCCAGTAAGCTGAGGTGCACCTTTGAGTCCCAGGTCCAGCAGCGGGCAGGGGGTAATCAGGGAGAATAACTAAATAGAAATAAAATAAAAATGCCTTTTACTTTTCTCCTCCCTTCTTCCTTCCTGCTTGTTTTCATTCCTGTCTGCACCTTTCCTTTAAAAAAAAGAAAAAACCAATAAGCACAGTTTGTAAGGTTATTATCATTAAATATAATGTAATACCAGACAGGAAAATACTAGAAAACTACATTTTCTTTCCTATGTGTTCAGATTCAAGGCTCCTGGAACACTCAAAGGAGAATGTTCCTAGTTTAGGTCTTTAATTTTCTTTTTCCCCCTTGTTGCTTGGTTTTATCATCTCACTCTTTTCCCCCAAACTGTGTCATGCCATCTCTTCTGTTATGTTTTTCCAGCGTGAACGGTGGTTCTCTGAGACTCATAGACAGTTGTTCTCCTGGGGCTTCCTCTCAGTGCTCTTCTGTGATGAAGCTACTGTTTATTACTCTCTTGTCTTCCTTTATTTCAGTTTACTTTGTCAACTCATTGCCAGACATGTATGGAGAATAATCTGAATTCTTGTAGATTTAAAAATTCTCTGCTCTCATTCTTCATTGATATATTCTTGTTTTCATACATTTTGTAGAGTCCTTGCAAGAAGGGCCTGTTCATTCTGGAAAGTCATCTTTCAGTCCTTGAAGATTACTTTCCCTCAGAACTAGAAACTGCTGCCCTGTATTAGTTTCCTATTGCTGCTGGAGCAAATTACCACAAGTTTGTTAGTTTAAAACATCAATTTTGGCACACCCTTGTGGAGTGGTGGTTAGGTCTACCGCCTACGGCCAGGCGCAGTCCACATACATCCCAAGGACCTGGGTTTGTGTCCTGGGTCCAGGGAGAAAAGCACTATGAGCAACTAGATACAGATAAATAAAATGTTCTTCCTCTCTCTTCCTGCCTGTCTGCTAGTCGTCATTACTGACTATACCTTTCCTTTAAAAAACAAAAACAAAAGCAGGATAATTCATTATCTTGCAGTTCTGGAAATTAGAAGTCCTAAAGCCAGGCTGTCTTTTTAGAAGCTCTAGGGGAGAATCTGTTTTCTTGCCTTTTCCAGCTTCTAGAGGCTGCCTGCTTTCCTTGGCTCATGATCCCTCCACCTTCAAAACTAGTAATTCCATCACCTGACCGCTCTTCTGACTCACCTTTCTGCCTCCCTCTTATAAGGACACTGTAATGACAGTGGACCCACTGGCTAATTGAGGATGCTCTTCCCATCGCAGATCCTTAATTTAATCACACCCTAGAAGTTCTTTTGTTATGTAAGGGAACAGTCACATGTTCTGGAAATTAGGATGTGGACATCTTTGGGGGACCATTATTTGGCCTACCACATGTCCTTTTACCTTCCAGGTGTCAGTGAGAAGGTAGTTATTGGTTAAATATCATTTCTTTGTAGATGATTTGTTTTTACTCTGTAGACCTGTTTGTGATTTTCTCTTACTCTTGGTTTTGTGAAGTTGCCTGAAGAGATGGTTCTGTCTCTGCCTTTTGTAGTTTATTGTGCTGAGTGGTGCTCACTGTGTCCTTTTAGTCTGAGCACTGGAATTTTTCATTTTTGGGAAAATCTCTTCTATTTCTTCAATAATTTCCTTCTCTCCTTTTTCTCTGCTCTGTTTTATGTATTAAGCCTGGATTAGTGTTGTGTCCCTTATATGTTTGTTTTCTAACATTTTCTGTCTTTTTGTGATTTTCCATGTCTTGTGTTTTGGGATATTTTGAGCTTGATTTTCTTTCTTTCTCTTTTTTTTTTTTTCAATTTTGCAATCGTTTTTAACTTCTAAGAGGTCTTTTGTTTTTGGAATGTTCTTTTCAAATATAATTAATAGAGTACATTGTGTGCATTTTAAGTTTTTTTATTTTTGTTTTATATTCACTTTAGTTGCTAGAGTTGTTCCTGTCTTCTCTACTAGCTTCTGTTTATCTTGGACTTTTTTCCTCTCAGATTTTCCTCTCCAACTTGCATAGATACATAAAAGTAATTTGCAAAGCTCAATATGAAAAGCTGTATCTGCCTGCCTGTGCACACCACAGTCTTGCTATAACCCACTCTCCTGAAGCAACGGTTATATTTTAAATTCATTTGTTGTTACTCTTGTTTCATTTGTTTGCTTTTTGAATCCATGGATTTATTTTCCCATCTCTAAATTTAGTTTCTATTTGATTTTTCAACATTTTGGCATTATCAGTTGTTTCCTTATTATGAGAATGAGGATTTCTTTCTCATTCCTACTGCTTTGATAGACACTTTCTGTCCCTTCCTGGTTATATTGTAATTTAGTTAGATCAGTAGTCAGTGTTTACAGTATCGTAACTATGAAACATATCACAACTGAGCTGTGTTTTATATATATATATATATATATATATATATATATATATACACACACACACACATATACATACACACTATGATTATTTTTCCTTTCACGCAACATTTTCTCTTTTAGAGTTAATATTTGTTATATTTAAATTTTTTTTTCTTTGCAGTCATTTATGCCCAAACTCTTTCGTTATTTAAATCTTGCCTTAAAATATTCAAATGCATCAGCTGTTCTGCCAGTTTATCTTCCTGAAGAAATATCTCAGTCTTTTGACCTGCTCTAATCCAGAATGCTTACCTTTTCCAGTGCCTAGCTCTCATGCTGGGTTCCCTTCACCATCATCCTGGGTGTTACCCTTGTTTCTTGCTTCTGTGAATTTCCTATTCCAGGATTGTTCTTTCATCGAGCTTATTTTCCCTTCTTTTGGTGAAGTACATCTGATAATAAGGGTACATGAGAACTAAACTTTGGACCTTGATTGTCTGAAAATATCTTTATCATCACACTTGAGTCAACTGTGTATAGAGTTCTATAGAATATTTTATTGCCTTTCATCTTCCAGAGTTGCTATTGCTATTGCTATGTTAGAAGCTGTTCTGATTCTTGATACTACTGTTTTCCCCTCCTTTTACAAAACGTCCAAAAATTCTGAAATTTCATGATGCTGCACCTTGGTGTAGATCTGTTTTCATCCATTGTATAGAATACTTGCGTGGACTTTTCATTCTAGAAAGTCATCTTTCAGTCTTGGAAATTTTCTTGAAATTATCTTGTTAGTGATTTTCTTTCCCCTGTTTTTTCTTCTCTCTCTCTGGAAGGCTTGTTATTTGGTGTTAGACTATTTCCTACTTCTCTGATTCTCTTTTTTTCTCTCTTCAATTTTCCAGTTCTCTCTTATTCCTCCTTCTCCAATCCTCTCCCCCCTACTCCATTTCTCCTCCTCCATTCTTTTTGTTCCACATTCTAAGATACTTCCTCAGCTTTCTTTCTTTCTTCTTTTATAAAGGAAAAATGCAGGCAGGACTCTCTGTGTTACATGGTAGATCTTTTCGTCAGATAGTTGATGATCCTTTGCTCTCTGTTAACCAAAAGTTGACTTTGGTTAACAAAAACTCTTTATGTTTAGATAAGTCTCTTTGTGTTTTCCATTGTAAAGTGATCGATGGGCCATATGAGGAACCCTCATTATTAGTATCTTTAGATCTTTGCTCTTTATGGGATCATAGTTACTAGAGGAGTTCCTGTCTCCTGCTATGTTCTAGGAGGACTAGTTCTAGGACTGCCTATGTTCTAGGAGGTGGGTAGAATGGGAATTTCAGCATTCGATCTGTGAACTTCACTTTATTCCCACTGTTTTTAGTATTATGCCCTTGCCCTCCACTGTGTCTGGTGTCCCCCATCTAGAAACCCTATATTTGACTTTCTTTGAAGGATAAACCTCTCAATAGATTTTTCAGCTTGAGAATCTGATTTGTTAACTGTTTTAGCCCTACCTCCCTCTCATCTTCTAGAGGTGCCCACCACTGCCCCCACTCTTCTGGCGTCCCGTGCCTAATTGTACCATTCTTCACTACTCATACCGGAGTCAACATGCTTGGGTTTGCTAAGTCAGTTCATAATTGTCAGCCTGATTTTTAAAAAAATCCAGCTTATTGGTGTGCCCTGATGGAGCCAAAAAATCTCAAGCCATGTACCCCTGGGTTAGAGTCCTGGGTCGGGGGGAAAGCAACCAGTGTGAACACTAAATAAAGTGCTTCTTCCTCTTCCTGCCTGCCTACTCACCTTCATTCCTGCCTGTCCCTTTCCTTTAAAAAAACAAACAAGTTTTTTGAGGTAAAATTGACACAGTCAAAACTGCTTATAGATCTCATTTTTCTGCTTCCCATTAAAGCACCATCCCTAGAAAGAGTGGTCTATACTCACCAGCTCAAATCCCTTTGTCCTTGTCTCTCATGAGCCTATTCCGGTGAAGCCTGTCTCCCTTCACTCCACCGAAACTGCACATCCAGGCTGCAGATGACTGTCACCTTGTCAAATTAAATGTTGTATCTGCATCTTACTTAACCTGTTAGCAGCATTTTATTTTTTTATTTTTTTAAGGAAGGGTACAGGCAGGGGGAGAAGAGGAAGAAGCATTTTCTTTTCTTTTTCTTTCGTTGTTCATTGTGGTTGTTCCCTGACCCTAGGATATAAACCTAGGTCCTTGCAATGTTTGTGGACTGTGCTCTGCTGGAGGCAGTGGACCTAATGACTACTCCACCTGGACGTGCCATCTGCTAGCAGCATTTGTGCAATTTGACATCTGTATACACCTGTTAAGCCGTTACTACAATAAAGATAATGAACACATGTATCATTCCCTGAAATTTTATTAACCTCTTTGTAATCTCTTCTTCCTGCCCATCTCTGTCTGTAGGCAACCACTAATCTGCTTTCAGTCACTAAAGATTAGTTTATGTATTTTTTTCATTCATCCATATTTTTGTCTGGATCAATAATTCATTGCCTGTAGTTGCTGAGTAGTATTCCATTATGTGGATATGCCACAATTTATTTCCAGGGTTTTTTTGCTACTGTAGATCAAGCTGTCATGAGCATTTGGGTAAATGTTTCTATATGGTAATACACTTTCATTTTTCCAGGGTAGCTAAGAATGGAAGTGCTGGGCACATATGTTTAACTTATGGAAACTATCAAGTTGCTTTCCAAAATGGTTACACTATTTTATAATCCCACCAGCCATGTATAAGATTCTAGTTGCTTTATATCTCATATATACTCAGTATAGCTAGTCTTTTTAATTTTAGACATTATAATAATTGTGTAATACATTAACTTTTTTTTCTTTATGAAGATTTATTTGTTTAAAGGAAGGAGGCAGGCAGGAAATGAAGGCAAGTAGGCAGACAGGCAGGCAGGCAGGAAGAAAGAGGAGGAAGAAGTCTTTATCCATCTATTTGGTTGTTCATATTGATTGTCTTCACACCCAGCCTGCCTCCACCCCTGCTTCTGGGCTGTGAACCCAGGTACTTGGGCTTTATGTGGACTACACCATCCAGAACTGCAGACTTAACTGCTGAGCCACTAGGGTGCACACCATTGGCTTTATAGCTTATAAAATGGTTTGTGCCTTTTTTTTAAAGAGAGGAAGGAGGGAAAGGAGAGAAGGAAGAAGCATTTTTAAGAAGCAAGAAGCGGGAGAGGCATCTTTATTTAGTTGCTTATTTTGTTTTTTCACTTCGACCTTGGTTTCAAACCCAGGTCCTTGGTCTGTATGTGGTTCACATACCAGCGTCTCAGCTGTCTTGAGCCATGGGGTGCACAGGGTTTATTTCCTTTAAAAGTTATTTTGTAGAATAGAATAAAGAGCTCAGAAATAGATTCACACAAATATAGGCTGTTGACTTTAAAAAAATCGAGATAATGTTGATATACAGCACTGTGTTAGATTTAGAGCCACTGTTCAAATCTATAACATATGATGTCCCCCACCAAAGTTCTAATAAACCTCTGCCACAGTCCACTGGACCCTCACTACCCTTTACTCCCATCCCTCAGCCTATTTTCTCTCTGGTAAACCTTTGTTCTGATGTTAGAGTCCAGGGGTTAGTTTTTATTTTGTTTTGTCTCTTCATCTGCTTTGTTTCTTTATATTCCATTTATGAGTGAGATTATTTGGTATTTATCTTTCTCCTTCTGACTTACTTCACTTAGTATAATCTCTTCTGGTTCTATCCATGTTGTCAGACAAGATTTCATAATTTTTTTTATAGCGAGTAGTTATGGCATTGTATATATATTTATCACATCTTTATCCAGTTATCTGTCATTGGGCACTTTGTTTTTATTTCTTGGGTATTGTAAACATAGCAATGAACATAAGGGCGCATATATATTTTTGAATTAGTATGGATTAGTGTTTTCAGATACCTAGAAGAACAAATAGATGATTAGACTAAATCAGAATTAAATTTTTTTGCTCTGAGAAAGACATTTTAACAGAATGAAAAATAAGCTATAAACTTAGAGAAAATATATGCAAATCACACCGCCAAAAAAGTATTTGTGTTTAAAATATATAAAGAACTCTCAAACCCAATAATAGACATGTCCTGGTAGAGCAATGATTAGGCCAGCTGCATTCAAAGGAGCACAGTCCACTTACATCCCAAGTACCCGGATCCACATCCTGAGTCTGGGGTGATCAACTAATATGAACAACTAAATAAAAAATATTTATTAAATGTTTCTTCTTCCTCTCTTCTTGCCTGCCTGCCTACTTGCCTTCATTCCTGCCTGCAACTTTCCTTTAAAAACAGAAAAGAAAAGAAAACAAAACCCAAATACTCATTTAATAAGGCAAAAGATTTGAATAGAAACTTGATGTTAAATAAGCACATGAAAAGATGTTTAACATAAACGCTAGTGTTTAGGAAAATGCATTTAAAAATCACGATGAAGTGAACACTACCTGCCTATTGGAATGGCCAAAATCAAACATATACACACCTGACAACACCAGTGTCTCTAAGATTGCAGAGCGGTTGGAATGTCCATATGTTCCTGATGGAATGTGTTCATACATTGCTGGTTGGTTGAAAAACAATTTAGCAGTTTTGTTTTTATTAAATATATAGTTATACATATAGTTAAATATATATTTGCCAGATGATCCAGCAGTCCTACTTATATATTTACCCTAGGGAAATGAAAATATATGTCCTCACAAAGACTTGTGTATGTATATTTATAGCAGCTTTATTCATAATCACCAAAAACTGGAAGCAACCCAAATGTCCTTTGTTGGGCAAATGAATAAACAAACTGTAATAATTACACAGCAATAAAAAGGAACAATCACTTGATAAATGCAAACATGCAGATGAATCTCAAAGGTGTCATATTAAGTAAAAGATGTCATTCTCAAAAGACGATATTACTTTAACAGTCCATTTACATCACGTTCTAGAAAAGGTAAAACTAAAGGGATAGAGAAGAGGTCAGTGACTGGTAGAGGTTAGGGTTGGGGGAAGGATTTCTTCCTTCTTTCTTTGCTGTGTGTTTCTATTTTTCTCTTCAGTAGCCTCATTTCCTTGGAGCGTTTTCCACCTGTTTTTCCACAATGGCTCACTGTAGAACCCTTCAGTTTGGTTTGATTGTGAACATTTTGGTTGAATTGAGGGAGGCGGTTTAAATGGTTGTTTGCTTATTCCTTGATAACTCCGGGAATATTTCTTACGGTAATGGAGACATGACACAATACTTCTAGGGAGGGAGGACTGGGCTGCAGCGACCTATAGTGTCATTTTTGCTTGAAAAATATATCTTTGGTACTAAAACCTTACCCAGAAGAAAATAATAGATTACACAGGGCTTCTAGATTTTGATGTGGGTTAGAACTGAAAAATGAGATGTCTTTAAACTCTTTTTTTTCCTTCTCTCTTTGATAAGTGATATAATGTGGTTTGGACACTCAGAGATTCCTGAGATTCCAGGTTCTGGTTGATGATTTACTGCAAAATTGCTTATAAATTGAAGTAGAAAATGTTTTGCAGACCTGGCAGCTTTCTAGCTTCACACCCATTTGTCACCCAGCATTTCCCTTTGTGTATAGAACAAGAATTAATTAGGCTGCACTGCAGGAAAAGTTTATGGCTATAATTTATATAGGATGAATTTCTTTTTAAAGAGACAGCATTGTTTTGTTATACCTATATACATGTAAGTGTGTATATATATAAAGTGGTTTTTCCCCCTTAAAGCAGCAGTGTCTGAGTTTCTGAAGTAAACATTCATTTTTCTGCTTAATACAAGATGTTGGTGGAGTAGATGCTTTTATAGTGATTGCTTTCTGATTAAACTGTTAGTTTTTTGTTTCTTGTTTTTAAACTCTGTATCTAGTGAGCAGACCTCAGTTTCAGGTTTGCGATTTAGACATTGGTCAGACATGTCTGGTTTGCAGAGCTTTGTATTCTTTTGGTTTCTTCTAGGATTTAGGATTTTTTTTAAAGGGTCTTGCTCATTCAATTAATGTTTTCATAATCAATGCAAGTCAGAACTTGCAATTTGTTCCTGATTTGCACATTAAAGAGTTCCATTAATTAAGAATCCTGCTGTTTGGCATGTTCCCGCAGGATCTGTGCATTATTTACATGGTAAAAGTGCAAGATGCAAGTTTCTCAGTTGTAGTGGCAATTGCAGTTAATCCTGCTTTTTTCTTTCTTTTTCTCTTTTGCTTGTGAATAACAATTAATTCACCATTCATTGAAACTCCTTGGGGATACGTTGTTCCAAAATAGGAGCAAGTGATCCAAATGAGGGAGCCACCGTGGAAGAATAGAAAATAATTCCTTTGTTTAGAGGGAAAAATTCCCCAACAAGACATAAAGAATTTGCGTTTGGTTTTTGTTGGGTTTTACTTGGCTAAATGTAGGAACTGTAATAGTGTTGAGTTGTAATTCTGTTTATTGTGAATGTGCAGATTTTTTTTCAGTAATAGTAGTTGTACTCCTAAATAAAGTAGCCTATCATAACTCAAATAACTCCAGAAAGACAGGCAGAGATGCCTCTATGCTTATGCCAGGTTAGCTGTTTCATAATATTCCTATTTTTATTTATTTATTTATTTATTTATTTTTTGTGAAATTGCTTTCTAGACTGTTTGAGTCTGTTATTTCGTTTGGAGGTTTGTTCTCAGTCAGAGCTGGGCTCTACCTTGATTTGTTGTAAGAGGGTCAGAAAACCATTTGCAAACATGAAATCAGATCACTGGTTTAGCAGTTTCCTCTATTTCAGTTTTAACCATGGTCGATGCTTACCTAGTCATAATTTTTTAGAGTAGCTAGTCTCTTAAAAAAAATTCTGCGAGGGTGGTGTGCTCGGTGGCTCAGGGCTAAGCCTGCACGTGGATATAGCGCACATACAGGCAGGGGTCACGGCCTGGGATGGAGGGAACAACTGAAATGAACAAATAAATGCATCTTCCTTCTTGCTCTTCCTGCCTGCCTGCCTGCATTCTTGCCTGCCTTCCTGCCTCTTAAAAAAAAAAAAAAAGTATGAGAAACTGCCAAGTTTTGTTAGTTTTATGAGACTTATTAGTTTAGTTTTTCCTCTATGCTCTTTCATTGCTACACACACACACACACACACACATACACACACACACACATACACTCTCTCTCACTGTAAAAAAATATTCAGTTATGTCTGTGTGTGTGTATATGAAGTAAAAAATAAAATAGTATAGATACATAAAAAGGGAAGAGGAAAAGTCCTCCCATTTTTCCAAATCCCCATACTTCCTCAGAAAATAATGTAGAAATTTCCAGAAAAACTTCCAGAAATTTAAATATGTATATATTTTCTTCCAGTATATAGATTTTTCCATTAAGTTTTAAGGGAAGTTTGACAATGACAGGAGTAGGTAGAGGTGATGTGAGAAATAATAGGCTGTTACGTTACTTATAAATTATCTTCCAGAAAATCTATAATACCTTTAAGATAAAATTCTCTCAATTATTATGTTATAATTATTAGATTCATAACCTTTCCCCAAATATGACTTGCTTTGAAAATTTGTTATACTTGGCTTTAGATTGAGTTCTTTGGTAATCTTTAATGCCTTTTATATATTACTCTTTTGCTTGATTTTTGGTCTCAAATCTGCCTGATTCTGTTTTTTCGTTGAGAAAGTTGAGTAAATTGACCTCTGGATAAATCCAAAGCACTACTATTTTGAGAAGAGTGCTTCCTAACTATTCATACTGTTTCATGCAGGGAAAATTTTTATAGGTAGAGAAGCTTTTGGATAGTCTTAAAAGAATCTTACATCCTAAAGATGGTACCTAATCTATATGACATAAATGTCAGCAGTGGTGAGAGTTAGGGGGAAGGGCAGAGACAAATGTTCTAACTCAATAATTAGAAAGCATTTCTGGTGTCTTCCGTGAGACTCATAAGATATAAGAACATGCGTGAAAAGAAATCAAATGTGACATTTTTAGAATCAGGATGATCAATTCACTTTTATCTTGGTATTTTCACTGTGCATGTACAATGCTAGAGGCCAATATGCTGTAAAAATGATAGAAATAGCTTGAATTTGTTAATTGTGCACTGCTCCCATGCACTATATTAAATTCTTTACAAATGTCTCATTTAGTTCTCACAACAGCCTGAGAAACAGGAGCTAATAACTGTGTTGTACATATGAGGAGATCTAGTCTTGGAGAGGTTAAGTAACTTGTTTAGGTCACATAGAAGTAAGTGACTATGGAAGTCAAAGTCTGCTCTTCTTCACAACTTCTGTGGCCTTGCCATTCAATCATTACGCATATAGTTTAATTATTTATCTTTTTTTTCCCTTTTGAGGGAATCAAGAAATGTAATAAGTGCCAAATGTTAAAGGAATGAAGACAGGAGAGAGATAGAGATGAATTTGTTGTGAAACAGAAGTCCTAGAGTGTGTAGTAGATGTGTCTAATTTTTCTAGAGATTTTTTCCTAATTCTGTTTCTTCAGTTAGAGCTAGAAAGGGCCTTTGGGAGATCATCTCATCTAATTCCTCTTCTATAGGTAGATTTTTTTTTTTTTTAAGATGATTAAGAAATTGATAAATAGGCTTTTACCTTATACATTTAAGCACATATTCATTATATAAATTTCAGAAACTGGCCAAGCGAAAGTAAGGAAATAATCTTCCCTAATCCCAGTAAATAGATTTAAGTACTTTTAATATTTTGGCATATGGTATATATCTTTTCTAGTTTATTTCCCCCTGTGGGTGTGTAGTTAGAACAGAAATGGAACCACATTCAATATTCTGTTTTGTAATCTGATTTTTTTCTTCTTAGCAGAGATCATGAATATTTTTCCATGTCATTAAATATTGTTCTATAGCATTTTTAATGTCAGCGTAGACTTTCCATCATATAGCTAGTTTAACCAGTTCTTTATTGTTGGATTGGTAACAGTTTTTCATTTTTATAAATAATGCAATAAGCATCATTGTTACTAAATCTTTATTCATGCTCCATGTTTACTTGGTTATATAAAATAAATGTCCAGATGTGGAATTAGTATGTTTTCTAATGCTATATGAAATCTAAGGCTTTTTGATCAGTATGGCAAGTTGCTCTCCAAAAAAGTTTTATCTGTTTACATTCTTAACTTCTTAATGTGAATGTTAGTTTCCTTTATCCTTGCCAGCACTGGATATTATAGTTTTATTTTATCTTTGTTGTTTTGATAGATGGAAAATATTATGTCATTTTAATTTATATTTTCCAGTGTTTAATGAGGGTAAACCCTTACTTTTATTGGTCTTCGGTATTTCTTTTGTGAGTCATACAGGGAAAAATTTTAATTGGTTCTAAGGCTGGATAATGTCCTTGCTAAATATTATTATTGCCACCTCTAATTTCTCATTCTTTTAATCAGTTTCTCCTTGATTTTGTTAACAGAATTACGTCTACTATAGAAGATATTTTTCTGTTTTTAAATGTATTTAATATTAACTATCTTTTTAAAAAAAACATAAAGGTAAAATTTGTAGTAAACATATATTTTAAACAATGCTGAGCCCCCTCTTTGTTTTTTTAAAGGAAAAAGTACAGGCAGTAAGAGAGTGAGTAGGCAAACAGGCAGGAAGAGAGAAAAGGAAGAAGCATTTTATTTTATTTTTATTTAAGTGTTCACATTCCCCCAGTCCCAGGATGCAAACTGGGTCCTCGGGATGTATGTGAACTGCACTTAACTGGAGGCAGTGGGTCTAAATGCTACTCCACCAGGGTGCTCCATAGTCCTCTCTTTTCCCCAGACAGTACTGAACATAGATTGTGAAAGTCTTCTTTTCCCTACTCTTTTTAGTACTGTTTAGAGATGACCACTTTTTAATGATTCGATGTTTATCCTTTCAGATACTTTATGGTTAAACTTTTAAAAGCCATACATGAGATCTTGCTTTGCATCTCCCAATGGTAATAAAAATGTCTGTTTTTCTTTAAAATTATATTGTGCTTTCTTTGTTCTTTTTCCCTTTTTCATGAAAAATATTTTTTTTAAGGAAAGGTGAAGGCAGGAATGAAGGAGCAGAGGCAGGCAGACAGGAAGAGAAAGGAGGAAGGAGCACTTCATTTATTTTATTTAGTTGTTCATTCTGGTTGCTGCCCCTGACCCTGGGACATGGACCTGAGTCCTTGAGATGTTTGTGGACTGTGCCAGACCTCTGCTTCACCAGGGCACGCCCTTCCTGAAGTAATTTAAAATAAATTATATTTATGCTGTTTTGCCTGTAAATGCTTCTGTAAATGAGTCTGATAAATGAGGATTTTAAAAATATAACGTAATATAATCTTCTCACCTAATAACATATGCTTTCTAATAATCATCTAATATGGTCACTCCAAATTCAGATTATACTTCAGTTATCCCAAGAAGTGTTTTATGATTTAGTTTGTTCAAACCAAGTTCTCTTATACTTAACCATTTCAACAGCTGCAAAGAAAGTTATCTGACTAAACTAATGTAACCAATTCCCTGTAAATGGGCACTTACGATGTTTGTAGTTTTTACTGATTATAAACAAAACTAAAAATAATGTTTTTGTACTTCCTCTTTGCTTTCTTATCTGATTTTTTTGTTACAATTAGTTTTTAGAAGTAGCATAGTAGTATCAGGCGGTATGCTTGTATAAAACTTTGATATATTTTGTCAGATTGCTTTCTGGATATGTTGCGTTAATTGAACTTTTATCAGTTGTATATGGAGAGTGCCCTTTTCTCTCATTCTTGCCAGCATCAAGCATTATCAGAAAAATATCACATTATTTTAGAGTTTTTTAACTGACACGAAACATCTTTTCTAGATCAACGTCTCCTTATGGGTTATATATCAAAGCTATCTGGAAAAAAGTTTAATGAATTTTCAGTTACTGAAAATTTACAAAACCACCATCTACAGTGATTTAAAAAACTAGTGATAAAAAACATTAGTGAGACTCATGTCCAAATTTGTCTTCCACATGTGAAAAAAACAAAGTGGAGAAATTAAAGGAAGCCCAAATCAAATGGATAGAAGGCAGGTTCAGTAAGTTAAGATAAAGGAATATTTACTTAATTTAAACTAGATAATATTAAGAAATGGATTAATGGTCTCCAAAATGTACATGGCAAAAAAAAAAAAAATCAGAGAAGATGCAGGTTTTTAAAAAGTTTGTATAGTGTTTCATATTCTTCATCTACTGTATAATGGTGATATAATAATAATACTTATTCCAAAGGGTTGTTGTGAGGGTTTAAATGAGTTAATACAAAGTACTTATTTATATTAGTGCTTGATGCTTAATAAGTCTTCAATAAGAATGAACTATCTAATAATAGTAGTACCATCTTTTCTTAGGCTATAGCTCTCTCCACAGTGTTCTTTCCTTCTTGCATAGGTTATGTAAATAAATGCTAATGTTATCCTTAGAGTTAATGAGTTGGAGACTTGAAATGCACATATAAAGTATATGTCAAGAAAAATACTAGGATGTCATTTTTACTGTTACTCATTCAACAACATAGAATCTATCATTTGCTAACACCAAGTTTATCGAAGTGAGTAGTTCACAGTTCTTGCCTGAAGGAGATCATAGTAAGATGTGGAAGTATGTAAACCACTTTCAAAACACAAGTCAAGTATTTTTGCATCAAGTAACCTCTCATCATGTTTCATTTGAATTGGCAAACAAAGCTTAGTCATAACTAACAGTAAAAGAAACACAAATGAAATCTTTTATTTTTCTGAGCCTAGTTTATCCACCTAAGTGGTAGTAATTACTGAGTTTTCACGAAGATGCATTGTTAAATGTTTTAATTCTCAAATCTGGTGAAATGGTTTTGTGCTTCAGGAGCAGCCTATACCTCCTGTAGTTTGGTGTTATAATAAGGAAAAGGTTCGATTGTTTTTCTTAGCAATGGTCCATTTTTTGAGAATACATAGTTACTAAGTTAGCAAATAATATAGTCTATATTTTTTTTTTTGCTTGTTAACCATTAAAATTTGGATATGATAGTGTAATTAGATGTTCTGTCATGACTTAGACGCCATTCATTTG
Organism: Solenodon paradoxus; assembly: GCA_004363575.1. Lineage (NCBI taxonomy): Eukaryota > Metazoa > Chordata > Mammalia > Eulipotyphla > Solenodontidae > Solenodon > Solenodon paradoxus. The sequence continues at coordinate 110,871 of RJWH01002221.1, forward strand.
GAACTAAAATATTTGTAGGATACTATTTATAGCCCGGGTAATGTGTTGAGTCCTAGAGTGGCAGGATGTGATCTCTGCTCTCAGGCAGCTGTCTGCAATGTAGTGAAGTCAGAATCACAGTTCAATATTATTATAAGTGCTGTGGTAGTGATAGGAATGATACTGAGAGAGGACTGATTGATTCTGCATGGAAATCGTCATCTTCCGGGGAGTTGTTTCCATACCCATACCATATAGCATTTGGGCATTTTTAGGAATAGTTTCACCATCTAAGAGTGTTTATTTTAAAGTTTTATAATATGAAAGGCTCAGACTATTGTATACGAAACAGAGAGTTACTTGAGTGGTGATTCTAATTTTACTTTTAGTAAATTTTCCTTACTTCAATGTTTGCTTTAAATTTTAATACTATTTTAAATTATAAAAGTAAAATGCATATAAAATATTCAAACAGTTCAAAAGTATCAAATAAAAATGAAAGTATCCCCACTTTCCCTGGGTATCTGCTGTTAGACAGTTTATGCAGTTACTTGTAAATAAATGAATTTTAAGTACCTTGTATTCTGAACATTTACTCCTTTTGTTTGAAAGAGAAAAAATAAATTTCCTTTTTCAGGGGAAGTCCTCCAGAGCAGTGGAGATTGTCTCAGAATTGTGAAGTGGAAGGTAACTGTAGTGGATTTCAGGAAGTACATTGATCAGTTGGATTGCTGTGTCCTATAGGGCTTTTTAAGGATTTATTGACACACTTCATCAAGGTATTTGAGAGAGTATTCAGGGAAACCTAAGAAATTCTGCAGTTCTTTTTCCTTCCTTATAAATTTATGCCTGGTACAGAAATTACAGCTTGAGTGGGATGTCCCTCCTCAGAACTCAAATGCACACTATCTATCATGTTACTTAGTGTGGCAGTAATGTAAAATGTTAAGGATTTTTTTCTTTTTGTTTCTTTCTGTGAGGGGACTCACCAACATATTTTCCCATATGTCTCATCTTTTATTTCCACTTCCACTTACTCCCCCAATTCCCCACATCATTCTCTTAAGAGGGGGAAAAAAAAAGTTTTGTCCACCGAGTCCTCTTTCTTACTTGATTTAATATATCCTGTATTGAATGTTTCTCACAAAAACACTTTGCATTCAGAATTAGCCTATCAAACCCTTTTCTCCACAGACCCCTCTGTAGATTGCACGCCTTCTAACTGCGATGTTCTCTGAGGTATGAAAACCCGTCTGCTTTTGACTTAGCTGTCATGGTTTGAGAATATAAGTCTCCATGCTATGCTTTGAAAAGTTGTCCTGGTGGTTATTTTGTACCTTAAACAAAATTCTGCTTTTGGCGGACAGAACCAGCCAACATTCTGGGACAGAACTCTACAGACAGTTGTGTTTAAAGCGACAGTCCTCCCAGTAGCGCCTCCGCGTAGCTAAGCCTGGGACTGTGTGGATGCACACACCTGTACCTGGGCACGTGTGCATAGACGTGAACAGTCTAACTGGACACACTGGGAATGATGGCGCCTTACCCATATGGTTGGTGTGAAGGAATTCGTAACCCACAGTATTCTTTCTTACTGGTAGTGCCATTCTGCTTGGGGAATATAGAACAAGCCCAAACAGTAATACTGACAGAATTCGGAATTATGGTACAGTGGAGCTTTCACGTAATTCTTTGTTGAAGAAGTTAGGGCCTAAATGTTAAGGCTTATTGTTATTCTGAGTTGATAATCTCTGCCTTGCTTTAATAATTTTTCCTCATGCCTGGGTAGCCTGCGAGTTGCACAATAATCACTCACACAGCTTTGTAATCAATGCCCAAAGTAATAGGATTCCTCTGGCCACCGGCAATTAATAAATTTGTGTCTTTTTTAAAACACTAGCAAGTCGGGCCTGAAATACGACTGACTGGCTCTCCTCATTTGCATATTTATTGCAGTGGAAAAATTCTTACCAGATGATTGATGCTGAGCCTGCCTCTTGAATTCCAAGCAGCACATTATTATGAAATGAAAAATGCCGGCCATACAGTTGATTAAAGTTGAAGACAGTGGAATCGGTGTTTTTTAAGATTGCGGGAGAATTAAAGGCATATTTTAATAGATGTTGACAAGAAGTGAACTAACAAAAGCAAAGCAAAGGATTTGCTTGAAAAGATTTAATCAAACGTCTTTCTTGGGGGATTAATTGCCGGGGATGACTAGTGCAAGTGGCAGGCTTGTGTGGATTTGAATGAAAAGTATTGTTCTCAGGCCAATATATCGTGTGTCATTTTGACCTATAGTTTAGCTCTAGTTTTAGAGTTACTTTTGAAGGAGAAAAAAATGCTCTCTAATCTGTACATTCTAGTTCATGTTTTTATCTGAGGTAATAGGAATGTGTGAGTTTATGTATACTGGTACATAAATACCTGTTTGCTTGAATATTTATATTAGAAATAACTACAGGTATTTAAAACCCATAAGGTAAACTTTATTTTACATTATACACCCACTCTTCCCATTTCCCCCTCCATCCTTTTGCCAAAAGTTTTACTTATTGGTTTATAATCTAATTAATGAACTATGTGCCCATGTCCAAATTTATTTCTGCCTACAATTTTGTTTATGTTGAACAGCATAGATGAATCAGGGGGAAAAAATAAAGCTGTTAGGTGAAAATGGCTTTTAGATTGGTGACATTTTGTATATAGAATGCTTGCATATGGGTAGCATGTAAATGAATACTTAATATAGGAACCTGAATACTAGATCAGTCCTAGCAGTACAGATCAGTACAAGTGGGCTTGAGATTTTTCACTATATGAAAAGTGTGTTTTTGATAGTAATTTACTTTCTATTTCTAAAGCATTTTAAAATTTGTAAAATACCTTAATAAGACATATTTAATGTTTTTACCTCAATTCTGTGAGATAAACAGCAAAGAAATTAAATTGGTCCACTCAGTATAATATGACTTGTTAGTGATAGTGTCAGTTAGAATACAGGGCTCCTGACCCTTAGTAAAGTACTCTTTCCATCAATTCACTTGGAAAATTATTCCTATAGCAGGTGCCCAGATGCTTAGACTGACACTTGGTAATATGCTGAGGCATATGTTCTTCTTAATCTCCTCTTAAGAGAAAGGCCTCTGGAAATGGGCCATGTAGGACAAAATAAACATATATGTCTTTGACAGTCTCCATTTGTTTCATGTGGCCACATGCCAAGAGAGAGAAAAGACGTGCATCTCTGCTGCTTTTCTTAACTCTTAACTCTGACAGTAATTGGGAGAAAAATTAGGAGTAGTTTAGAACCTGTTGATCCCATTCTCTTTATTATTTATAGGGTTGAACAAATAGAATTTAGCCTGTGCAAGGGATGAAAGGGTGGGTTTTACCTGTTTTGTCTTTTGGCTAGGAAGAATTCACAGTTGGATTTGAGCTCTTGGTAGTCTTTCCTTACTCTTACTAGCTGTGGATTTGAGGAGGCCCATCACATCCGGCAGAGATTGCCTGTTGTCTCTTGAGGTTTTTCGTGAAATCTTAGAAGGAAATATGGTCCTAATATTGCTAAGAAACAAGAATTGTGTTCTATCTTCTAAATCTTTTTATAGGAAGTTGTCTGTGTGTTGGCCACTGGTGACTTGACTTTGATAAAAATTTTTCTTTTTGGTGGTTAGAAGCGCAGAATTGCAGATTTCATCTCTGGTAGGTCTCTTGACATTTTGATGCATGGTGGTGCTATCCCTGAATGGAGCTTAAATACTTCAGGGCTACTTTCTGACTGGGAGAAGGGGTGTATAAAATGAGAACATATGAGAGAGTATTAACAGAAAGGCACACTTTGATTTACTGATATTGGCTCTCTGCTTTCTTGTTGGATTGATATGCTGTCTAATATATCTGCAATGGATTTTTTTTCACTGACTTGAACGAAATAAAAAGGCTTATATAGCTACTTGAAAGTGGCCCTTAAAAGTAGTTGTCTTTTCGTTGGATGTTTTCACAATTCTTGGTTTTGCTACATGTTTGAGTCAAATTATGACTTGCCTGTTGGGGGTAAGCCGCTATAAGCATTGTAAACTGCTTTGCAGCTTCTTCTCTGTATGGTTCTTGATTTCTCTTCTGAGATCATAGACACGTGGTACCTAGAAGAAATAAGGGACAAGCACTTGCTTTTGCTGTTTTGATTTTTTTTTTTATTGTGGTTAAAAAATGTATAACGTAAAATTGACCATCTTAACCATTTGTGAGAGTACAGTTCTGTGGTGCCATGGCAGCTTAGCAGTTCAGCCTGTGGTCTCTAGCCAGCGCAGTCCACAAACATCCCAAGGACTCTGGGTCGCATCTCTTGGCTGGTCAGACCCACCAAGATAAACAGCAAAATAAAATAAAATGCTCATCTTCATTCCTGCCTGCACCTTTCCTTTAAAAAAAAAAAAAAAAAAAAGTGCTGCTCCGTGATGTTAAGTATATTAATACTGTTATGCAACCAATCTCCAGAACTCTCTTGCTTTAAAGGAAAGGTGCAGGCAGGCAGGAAGAGGGAGAGGAGGAGGAAACATTTCTTTAAAATATTTTTTAGTTGTTCCAACTGGTTGTTTTCATATATTTACATAATTTTGCATGGTTCTACTTATACATTTAGCACATTTAGATGGAATTCTTTTTTCTGTTTTTGTTGTTGCTGTTGATAAGAAAGGCAAGCAGGCATGAGGGAAGAGAGAGGAGGAAGTAGCATTTATAGTTTCATTTTAGTTATTCACCCCGTTTTCTGGGTCCTTGGACTTTCATAGTCCACATGCCAGCGTCTCAGCTAGCCTGAGCCACCAGGGTGCACCCCTAGACTGAATAATAATTGCCTTTAAACTGTATTTTTTTCCTTCTTGCCTGCTTTTCATCTTGGTGATATTTAATTCATTTTCCCAAAAGTGACAGAGGAACAATTCTTAGCTTTTTCTGCTTCATGAGAATAATTTTTATTTCTATATTTTTTGGACAGTTGGGTGTTTTGTTTTTTAAGATTCGGTGCAAGAGGTTGAAAATCTGGGTTTGGAACACAAAGCATTAAAAAATTTTTTCAGGTAATAGCTATTTTTCTATGTGGTAAGGACATTCTGATTATAAAAGGATTAGAATATAGAATTTACAAAAGATTTGATCAAGGATCTTATGTTATTTCAAAAAGCAAGTTGTATTTTTGTAGTCTTATGTGCAGATTATTTGAAGGAATGCAGGCTAGTTTTTGGGTCTTTGAGTTTCTTCTGACCAATCTGAGAAGGCTTTCTCAGGTGGGTTAGAGCTTAGCCTCGTGCTGAAATAGAGTGCTATAGTATGATCTATATGAAGAAGCGAAGTCCTGTGGGTACTCCATTGATGAAGCAGTTGGGCTATAAAATTGTGCTGAGGCCATTCATGCTGGGAAGAGTAGAAGCAGAATATATAGACTAAGACTTATGAAAATCACCTGAAATAAAGCTTGTATAGTCTGAAGTTAGTACAGAATATAAACTAAAGTTGGTTGTGGGATTGCTAAATGAAAGAAGGAAAGAAGAGATGCTTGTGAGACAATTACTGTTACTTGAGGGAGAAAGGGACGAAATGATAGAAGTATGGTCAGGGATGAATGTACAAGTATTAGTGATAAGAAGAATGGAAAATACAGATTTTAGCAACCAATTAAATGTATAGATTAAGGTCACCAGAAGGTCAGTGATCTCCTATGAAAACACATTAAGGAGAGAAAAGAAAGTCAGTTAAGTATTGAGTATTAGATTGGAAGGAAGTTTTGTTTCTGACATGATATGTTTGAAGGAGTTGTGGAGCATCCATGTGACTATTTTCCTGAAGTTGCTGGAAGTGTGTAAGTTTGATTATAGAAGAGATGTCTGAGTGTTGTCAACACATAACTACTGGTTACCAGTGTCTGGTTAGCTCCTTCAGTTAGGAATAGGAATCTGCTGATAAAGTAGTAAAAGTTCTCAGACAGCAAATTTTTATTCTGAAAATTCTTAACCATAGACTATATACTTAATACTGGCCAGCTTTATTACAAATTTATCATGATGGCTATGAGAAGACTCAAATGAGAACATATTCTTGACATGGACTTTATTAATACACAAATTCAGTATTGTAAATAGTAAGTCATCAGTTTGGATGTTCATGGTGAACAGGAACTTTCTATAAGAATATGTGTGGAGAGACTGAATGAATGAGGTAGCAATTGAAACCTAAGACAAATGCAGTCTCTTCAGGGATGGTGGTGGCAGTATGTGTCCTTGAGACTAAGTTGTGTTCTTTAGAAGATGAAGATTTGCTTAAGGAGTTGATTAACAGAGGAATAATCTAGGAGGTTATTTTGTAGGTAACTCTTAGAAAAATACTTGAGAAACTAGCACAAAAGGATAAAAAACGATTGGTTCTGATGACAGGCAGGGAAGGAGTCAAACTTATTAAATTTAAGAACTCACAATTTATCACGGATACTTTTCTTGCTTTCTTTTTTTTTAAAGGCAAGGTACAGAAAGGAATGGGTCAAGCACAGGCAGGCAGGCAGGCAGGCAGAGAGAGAGGAGGAGGAAGCACTTTATTTTATTTTAATTGTTCATCTTGGTTGTTCTTCTTGGCCTGAGATGCGAACCCAGGTCGTTGGGATATATGTGGACTCTGCTGGCCAAAGGCAGTTGACCAAACTGCTATTCCATCTGGACATGCCTGCCCACAGATACTTTTCTAAGCACCTTGCTTTTTCCTCACAACCACCTGTGAAGTAGGCACTGTTGTTATTTCCTTTTAGGAATTCTGTATTTCAGAGAGTTCTCAGGATATCCTACCGTCCTCCTGTTCTCCCACAGCCAGAACTGGACTGGGGTCATGATTAATAGACATCACTAACTTTGGAGAATTGTAAATAATTAATTGTCCCTTCTCTGTGTTTTATTCCCAGGTCACAAGGCACTTAAAGCATTGTTGAGGTCATTGGTTGATCTTCAGGACAAGTTACTTTTCCAATACCCAGACACTCGGTACCTAGTAGATGGTACAAAACCCAAAGTGGAAAGGTAAGGAGGGAATGGAACTATGAAGTTGCTTATTTTCCTTTCATCTGAATAGTTTTCCATCATTTATGAAAAAGAAAGCAAGTCCTTTCCAGGCAGATACCAGACTCGATGTTAGTAAAATAAAAAGAGCTTCTTATATTTAACTGGTGATCAGGATGGCACATAAATTTGGAATTAGGTTTGGGATTTTTGTATTTAGGTATGTCTGATTCTCTGTATGGTCTTAGGCAAAAATTTTGCCTTTGCTTTAGATCTAGTGAAATTAGATGAAAGTATATATTTGAATATTAATGTTTAATTCATGTGTATGAAGTACTTTGTGCTCATACCATGGAACTGCTGGTCACAACCATCTTTTCAGTGTGGGAGGAAGCAGTTATTTTGAAGGGTGGGAAGTTTTCAGAAAACAACAGAATAAACCTTTTTCTTTTCTGAGATCATCTGTTTTCTTTGAGCTGACTGTACATGGTACCTGCTTGGCATTTTCCCTTGGGCTTATCCTTTGCTCCATTCTTTTCTACTGAGTTAGTGGAAGGAGAAAAGGAGAACAAATTAATTGAGCACCTACTGTGTGTTGGGGTAAGTAATAGCCCTGTGAGTGCCGCTGGCTTTGTAGCCGAGGGTGCATCACGCTCATGCGGGTGTAAATGTGGCACTTTACTATTGATTCTGTTACCCACCCCCTTCAGTTCTCTTCACATTCAGCTTCTTTTAATTTGGTTTGACTAGTATTTCACTTTCCTGAGCAATTGGTTATAGCAAAACAAAACACATTTCCCTTATTGATTTGGGGATTAAGGTCATAAAAGTATGATTATGTGATTAATTTTTTAAAACCCTCTGTAATAGTTTAGGCCAGGTTCATATGCATTTCTAATAATGTTTTTACAACTTCATTTATTTTTACAGCTTGCTTACCTTTTAAAAAATATTTTGAAACTAATGATTTTTGTATTTACTTGAAAAGTTACATGAGCTTTTGATTGACTTCATGAACATTCTTTTCAAGCAAAAGTTTCCATCCTCACATCTACTGTATCATTTAAAATGCAGACAAAAAAGGAAGGCCTTAATACTCTTGACTTCATCGATCGAGCCTAGCTTTTCATTTAGGTAATGTTTATTTACCTAAATCGGACTTCATGTTCTTACTGGTGTTTCAGTGAGGAGGAGATTCCCAGTGAAGATGAGGAGCTCGTAGGAGAGAAGCAGCAGCAGAGGAGGGCCCCGCCAAAGCGAAAGCTGGAGACGGGCGACTATCCTAGCTTCATGGCGAAGCGCTTTGCAGATTTTACAGAGTACAGGAACCGCACACTGCAGAAGTGGCACGATAAAACTAAGCTGGCTTCTGGAAAACTGGGGAAGGCAAGTGCATTTATGTGCCCATTTGCATGTAAGGTGGGTTGTGACAACCTGAAGCAGTTTTACTGTATTGGAACTATAGCGCCTTTGTATGGAAGGTGTCATGATACAATGGTACTCAGTTATTTCTGTAGAAAAATCTACAGAACTTCTGTCATTGGGGCTTCTACCATTCAGATTTGGAATTTTAACTTGATCAGCAAGAATATTTTATCCTAGAAATTGTGTTTTGTAAGTGTTCAAGTGTTATAAAGGAAATGGATTTTAAAATAATTATTATTAAAGGAGCAGATGTTACTCTCTGGGTATAGGAAAGTAATATGACCTGCTTAAGACTTTTGTTTTCCTCTGAAAACAATTACAGCCATTCACAAATTCAGTCTTTAACAGGAATTTCCTCCTGGAAGGAGGATTGTCTGTTTCTCTGCTGACACGGAGAGATAGAGAAACCAATGTAGCACAGACTTGCTGCATTATCTGACATTGGTTAATGTTGTTGCAGGGTTTTGGTGCCTTTGAACGCTCAATCTTGACTCAGATCGATCATATTCTGATGGACAAAGAAAGATTACTTCGAAGGACACAGACCAAGCGCTCTATTTACAGAGTTCTTGGCAAACCTGAACCTGTAGTGCAGTGTGTCCCGGAGAGTTTGCCAGGACAGCCGGTAAGAACTCTGTGGTGCAGGCTGATTATGGGGAGCTTTTCTGTGGTGCTAATTAACTGAAAAATCAGATGACTTACTTGTAGGTGTTACTCTTGGCAGTGAAAGAAAGGAAAAAACACTATTAGATTGTTGAGAAATAGTATTTGGGAAGAGAAAGTTTTAAAAATGGAATTACTGTGTGTAGTCTTCTCTTAATTTTGGGTTTGATGTGAATATGGTAATGGAACTATTCTTAATCCAGTTTTTTAAATTCACTTTTAAAGCTGCTTTTGAAATGTCGGTACTGAAACAAATGTGTACTTTAAGCTTTATATTGGACATACAGATACTCTAGAAAAGGATTCAAAATTCAAATAGTCAAATTCTTTTGTTTAAAGGAGACTTTTATTTATAAAAGAATGATATACTTAATATATTTTTTAATTCAGAAGAATTTAAAATGAAAAAATTCTTTCTAGTCTGAAATTTTTTTCAGATTTTTTTTTTAAAGAGGAAAGAAGGCAGGCAAGAATGAAGGTAGGAAGGAAGAAAGAGGAGGAAGAAGCATTTATTTAATTGTTCATTTCAGTTGTCCTCATCCCTCTTCCCCACCCCTGGCCCTGGGCCTCGCCCCTGGTCCTTGGGATGTTTGTGCGCTGTGCCCCAAGCATAGGCTTAACACCTGAGCTACCAGGTCATGCCTGTTCTTCAGATTTAATTAATTTTCATAGATGTAACAAGCTTTCATGTATTTTATATTCATTTATAGTCATGTAACATAAACTTATGAAAATGTAATCCTTTTTGGCGTGCCCTTGGTAGAGTAGTACTTATGCCCTCCACCTCTGGCCAAGAGCTCAATCCACATACATCCCAAGGACCTAGGTTTGAGTCCAGGAGCTAGGGAGAGCAACAGTGAACACCTTGATAAAAATAAAGTGCTTCTCCCTCTTCTCTCTTCCTGATTTCCTGTCTCTGCCTTCCTTCATTCCTGCTTTAACCTTTTCCTTTCAAAAAAATACAGTCCTTTTTTACTAAATGAGATGGGTATATAGTTATGTATAAATACAGAAAAAAGTCATAACTATAAATAAAATCTTACAACTTTGAACATTTAATATATCCTAGATACTTCTTCATATCATTATTTACTTTTTCATATCACCTGCCTTATTTTTCCCTAATGACTACAGAATATTCCATTAGTTGTTCAATATAATTTATTCAAACAATGGATATTTATGTTGTCTCCAGTTTTAGAAACAATGCTATAGGAAATATTCCTGAGCACTTAGATTTGTGTGTTTGTATGAATGTATGGATAGATTTTTTCAAGTGGGAATGTTAAACAGAATGTACATTTAAAATTCTGAAAGGTGTTGCCATATTGCCTTTAAAAGGTTATGTTAATTTTTGGTCTCACTAGCTATATTTTCCATTACTGAGTACTGTCAATTTTAGAGGTGAAAAATGGTGTCTTTTCATTTTCATTTATATGTATTTAATTAGAGTGAGGTTAAATATATTTCATAAGACTTGACTATTTGTGGTTCTTTTATGTCAAGTGCCTGTAATGTTCTTGCCCATTTTGATTAGATTATTTTTGTTCTTTAATTTTAAGAGATCTTTGTAGCTTAAGGAAAACAGTATTTTGGCAGTTAAACACATTATTTATAGTAGCTGCATTATTTTGATAACCTCATTGGGATCCACTCTTTTCTTTCTTCTGATTGATATAGGAGATCCTCCCTCAGGCCCCTGCCAATGCCCACTTAAAAGACTTGGATGAAGAAATATTTGATGACGATGATTTTTACCATCAGGTATGATTTTTACATGTTTTTCTTTTGTTACAAACTGGGCATTTTTAGCATTTTAAAATAGCCAATAGAATTCTCTGACCACAGGATAGCTTGCTTTTGGAGGGAGACTAGAGGTCAAGGAGTTAGAATTCCTGTGTTCAGAATTGATACTGTGTAATTTGAGATCTGTTTTTTTTCTTCTGTTTTGTATTTTTCCTGTTGAAATTAAAACTACAGCTGCTCCATTAGTTGTTGCAAGAGTGTAAATTATCTGTAAACCAGTTTTATTCTTTCTCAGGCATTTTTGATGATGTTAATGGAGGATTTTTGTCATCGTTACTTGGTTTCACATCTTGTATTAGATTAGGATATGGAGCTAAAGAACTGGGATCCTGGAGTTCTTACATTGCACTTCTGGTTATATTACCTATTAAGTCTTGTCTTCAACGTTTTTTTGTACCTGTTCGAGTCAGTAAGTATATATTAGGTTGTCTGCTACTGAGTGTGAGTGCCTTGACAGAAAGGATTGGTAGAAGTTGGAATATGGTCCATTTCATAATATCTCTTTACAAATACCTTTCAGTTCTTTCTCCAGCATTATTATCTGTGGCATGTTACTCTTTTAATGATGCTGTTAAGATAGACTAAACATTTGCACTATTCTAAAAAACTAAAATAATTTCATATAATCCCGAGTCTCTTGATAAATCACACTTCTTAATAAAATGTGCTTTAGGCAGTTCCCTTTCTAGCTCTGGAGAATCAGGGTTCAGAGGTGATACATCAGTTTTTGTTGAGCCATTGGTTATATAATTTTTCTCTGAATTTTGAGTGTGTTAATTTTTGCTAAAGAATTTGCTATTGCATGTTGAAGGCTTAGCCATGCCAGCTACATGCTGTATATAAAATATGAAGGAAAGAACTGAGAAAAATGACACTGTGAAGGCTGTAGAACAAGTGAATCTATATTGGAGATGCCCCTGATTTTGCCCTAAAGAAGCAGACTTTCTATTAATTTTTATATTCATTCATTAATGTTCAGTAAAATTATTGCCATAAGTGAGTCTTAAAATAATGACAAGAAGGGTATATGAAAGAGGATTGGTGTGGCCTTCGGTATTCCTTGTCAGCGGTCCTGATTCTTTCTTTCCTTTTCTCTTATAACCATTTGTCAGAAGACTAGGGAACTCTATTTTGTTCTAGAGTGTTTAAGGATATACCTGCTATGGGATATTAATGCTGCCTAATTGTGTGGGATCATGAGTAACAATCAAAAATGTTCCAGTCTTATTAACTGAAGTGTACATTATTTGATGGAAAGTGTATCATAAATTAAGTAGGCTTAATAAACTGAAAATATTGGGGAGAAGTTGTTTCTACTGTCAGTCCTTAGTCTGAAAGTTGTTTTGTTTTATTTAAAAAAAATTTTTTTTTAAATTTTGCCCAGAGGTCTGTTTAAAAAGAAATAGCATTACTTGAATGGCCCTTCATCCCAATTAATAATTTTAACTTCGATAAATTCTGATTCCAGAGTTATGACTAGTCACATCTTAGCTTTTCCCCTTGCTGGTTAATTGGGGTGCTGGGGTTAATCTAAATTAAAACTTAAACTAATAGAGGTCAGCAAGGCAGCTGAAACACCTGAGTGAAACAAATGGGGCTGCCAGGCGCAACTTTATCTTGGCTGTTTCCCAGGAGGGAAGTGGCAGCAAATTGGAGTTGTTTCAGCCTTCTGTAAAGGTGAATGATGGGTGACACTTGTTAATGTACAGCATCTCCGGAAGCATTCCAGATTGCTCTGCTGCTGTGCCAACTGCTGCCATCCATGCACAGTTAGTAAGAACTGGACCAGTTGCCAACATCTGGCAGCACAGCAAGGAATGGGTGCAAGTCTTGAAACCCCGCAGATTCTAAATATGGTTCTTAGAACTGTGCAGGCTTTAATCACTTACCACTCTTTGGCAGCAGGCTACGACAGCTTATCCTAGCCTCGTACATCACATCCCGACATCTGCTGAGCCGCAAGGCAGCTGCACATTCATTTTCTTTTCTTGCCTTTTCTCTTTGCCTCTGATTCCTCTTCTTCTCTGCCCCCCCAACCTCCCCTCAGTTTTCCTCCCCCTCCCCAATATGCTTCTTGGGAGAGATGATCTGTAAAGATTACTGCTTCATTGTGTGCAAGTAATTGTGGTGATGCCAGGCCCTTGACAGACACAACGTAGCACCTGTTCTGCTGACCTGGTTAATTTCTTCTGTTGAGTGGGATTTACCAGAGATTGGAGCTGAAGCCAATTCAATGATAAGGCTAAAGAAAATGGCTGTATGTTTTCTGTCACCTCCCAATTAAATTGGCTTCATAAAGTGCTTTCCTTTATTTGTCAGGATAGTAAGCCTGAGCTAAGTGTTGCATTCAGAAGTGGTACAATGCATTACAATGGGCCTGTGGGTTTTCATTTGTGTGTGTGTGTTTAAAATGTGGTCATATGGAAGAGCAGGGTGGTGAATATAAGACATTTTGCCTTTAAAAAAAGAATCCTACTTGAAGCCAGACTCTTTGGGTCCATGTTTTGTAAGGAAGAGATTATAGCGACATTGAATTTTAATGTTTCATTGTAAGGGTTTAAAGGCTTACTTGGTTAATTCAGGTGTCATGAGGCTGTGTAAATGCCCTAACTACTGCAAATGATATTTGGAGTTAGAACATGCAACACACACACAGGCAGTCTCTTTTCTCTCTCTCTCTCTCCCTCTCTCTCCCTCTCCCTCCCTCCCTCTCTCTCTCCTTCCTCTCTCCCTCTCTCATAGTGGGTTGTAAGTTAAGTACACCATTTTTTTGTGTTTTTTTTTCTCTAGGAATGGTATTGGCAAGAAGAGAAAGAGGTACTTTATTTTATTTAAATGTTCAGCTTGGTTGTTTACTCAGCCCCAGGATGTGACCTGGGATCCTTGGATGTTTGTGGACTGCCCAGTTGCTGCTCCACCAGGGTGTGTATATCTGTATTATTTTATAAAGGTACAGATACACACATGCATACCCACAAATACATACATAGAGGCACTCTAAGGATTATCAGGCTTCATAAATAATCAGGATTTTTGAGATGAAAAGAACTTTACAAGTAAGAGAAGTTAAGGAACTTTCTGAAAGTCACATAGTAAATGACAACACGAGTACTTGATCTCAAGACTTCTTAGAGCAAGCCCTTTATTTATTTATTAAATACTTCATTCTTGTGCTATAAGAGGACTTCATAATAGTATTACAGTTTTCAGTTTGTAAATAAATAAGGTTCATTTTCTTAGAACTGGAAGAAATATTATGTGTGCTAGAAAGTAATTTTATTTTCCTCAGAAGGCAAATGATTTATTGAACTCCTGTTAACTTAAAAATTCTAATGAAAAAATTAGCCTTATAGTTGTGGTACTGGTTTGTTTGGAAATTGGAATTGCTGAAGATTTGAAGAATACCCAGTGGTGAAGATTTTACAAGGGAAACTGTTTGCCTGCTGAAAACATTGCAGAATCTTACTCCCGAATAAAATTAGTTTGCATTTGGCCTATTTCTTGTCAAAGCTCATCCCTGAAGACAGTTTTATAATATGAAGGTTAAAAATGACTATGAAAGATGATCCCTTCAGAAATGTTTTTAGTGTCTGTTTTTCATTTTCTTAATCCTATTTACTACCTTTTAACATTAAGTTCTTTACAAGATATGTTGTCTTTATTACCATTTAAAATTTTTCTTTTTGGTTCGCTTCTCGAAATCATTCATTGAACTTGGACTTGATAAGCTTGCATTTTTAAAAAATTTCAAGAAGGGCTGACATATGCTGAACACTACTAACATATACTGAGCATTACTGAACAAGTACCTAGTTAGATAGGTACTTGACATAGATATTTATTTGATCTTCATGAGATCCCCATCTAGAGATATGTCTTCTGTTAGTAATAAACTATAGAAAATGGCTGTTTTAGTCTTTTCATATCTCACACCTTGAGCTAGTTTCTTTCACCTCATTGAGGTATTTGTTCTGAAAGGACTAATTGAGCTTAGATATTGGCAGATCAATACGTGGATTCCTAAGGGTTCAATAGGATTTTGTATGTTGCTTCTAACTCTATTTAGTTTTGATCTGGTTTATCATGTCACTTTGAATTTAACTAGTAGTGTCTAGAGAAAGGCAAATAGGCTTTGCTCTTTTGATGACCACTTTGATGGGTTAAATTTCTCTTTTCATTTGCCATCAGGACATGTCTATAACTGACCTTGCCACATGCTGGCCTTTTGTATCTAAGACATTTGATAATGCCATAAACAAGTAATTACTAATTCAGTGAACTATTAAAAGTCAATAATGTTAAGAAATAGAGAAGAGGCAACCTTTCTGACATGATGGTTTACCTTAATTAAATTGATGAGTAATTAATATGGACAATTGATACAGCTTTAATTATATGCATTTGGATCTTAGTGTGAATGAGGAATGTCTCAAGCTATTGTTAATGACAATTCACTGTTCTTACAGTTAGCATGTATCATTTCAGTGGTTCAGTTGGTAATTAATAGCATGTTTTGAAGTTTGGGTTGAACAGCTACTTTTAGTTCATTGTTGGAAAACATGCTTTCTGTTCAGGGTAGCATTTCATTTTTAGTTTTACTTTAATATTTGCTAAGATGTAGATAGTGTTTCTTAAAAGTTTAATCAAAATTATTAAATATTTATGGTGATTGCAAGGAAGACATTTGAAGTACATAAATCTGAAGACTGCAATTAGGGTTAATCAGTTACATTTCTTGAGGCATAATAAAAATATTTTTTAAAAAAGCACTCAAACCAAACACTAATATCTAATTACGCCCTGGTTTTAATAATTATAGGATTATTCTGTATATCAGGTGTAAAAATTTTATTTGTGATTATTCTGATTTCTTTGTTGCATTGTCTTCTCAGTGTTTAGACCCAAATATGGCATCAATATTGGCATTCGATTGCTAGTATGGGCTCACTATTTTGGAGACTGCATAAAACAGGAGGCCAAAAGTCACATTTTAAATGCAAGGTCAAGAAATTTCATCAAACTGCAATGTCAAGGAAAGATACACATGACTGGCCCTCATTTCTTTCAGTTTCCTTGCTTTAAAAAATGTTAAGAGTAGGTGCGCCCTGGTGGTGTAGTTTTGGGTGCATGCCCCATACATCCCAAGGTCCCGGGTTCAGGTCCTGGTCCTGGTGGGAACAACCAAGATGAACAACTAAATACAATAAATAAAGTGCTTCTTCCCTCTATTTCGTCCTGCCTATCTCTTTCTTCTTGGACCTTTCCTTTAAAAAAAATAACTAAAAAAAATGAAACAAAGAACACACCAGAGTGTGACTTTGGTACTATTACCTCACTTAAATAAAGGTAAAACCTCAAAACAAAGCTTAAAACAGGTATGCTTTATGGAGCCCGCTAAGAAAGAGAGAAGAATTGGTTTAGAACTGTTAAAGAAACTTTTTCAAACACAAGTACTACCTAAGAATTTTACTAGACAAATATGTGGCCAAAATTGCCTTTTTTGCATCGATAAGCACAATGTCAACTGACTGAGTATAAATTAAACACAGGATTCCAGCAGTAACCCCAAGTAAAGAAATTGGCACTCCTCAAGAAATGGGTTACACTGTCTGTTCACTAAAATGGGCATGATGTCTTGGTATTAATTCGTAGTCAATGTATAGTTCCTCTAAAGTAAATTATAGGGGAGATGATTTAGCATAGAAAGGGGAAGTTAATAAACATCTTTTTTTTTTTAGAGAAAAGATGAAGGCAGGAATGAAGGTGAGTAGATAGGCATGCAGGAAGAGAAAGGAGGAAGAAGCATTCCGGTTTTTTTTTTTTTTTTTTTTTCAGTTGTTCATACTGATTGTTTTTCCCCCTGGGCCCAGGACTCCAACCCAGGTGTATGTGGCCTGCATCCTTCAGAGACAATTGACATAACTGCTGCTCCACCAGGGCACACCAGTAAGCATCTTTTAAAATGTCGTGTATTGTGGATCTAGCCTGGAACATAATTACTTTAAAGTTAGATAGCATCTTTGAAGACTATTAAGTTCAAACTGTCTTTTTACAAACTGTACCCTCTAGGAAGTAAATGGCTGTTACAGAATCACCTCACTTAGTGACTTTAGACCATTGAAACCCAAGTATTCTTGCTCCCAGTTTGATTTTCTTTCCAGTATATAATGTACCTTTTGATCTGACACATTTAAGAATTTATTTGAGAGTTTCCTTCTCAGATTTTACGTGTTTAGGAAATTGGAGAATCATGTCTGTACTTGTACTTTGACAATTCACCTGTCACTTTTATGCAATTATGAGCTTTATTCAGTTAACATTTATTATACCAGATGCTAAACTTTATAAAGACTAATAAGATAAAATCCCTACCCATGGAGTTGCTGCCACCTAACAAGAGTGAGACTCTAATTTCATTTAGTCAGAAAGCCTTCTTTAAGAGTATGAGTTTGTTAGAAATTTAATAGAGAAAATAAATGGTTAAAGAGAGCAATCAGGTAATTGATATACAAGCATACATGTAGGTCTCTAGTATTGTCTAATCACAAATATGCCTCCAAGCATTTATTAGCATATTGGTTTTCCCCTCAACATACACTTGATCTAATTTCTAAAGTCATTTCCCTATCGATAGGACCCTCAGATATGAACTCTGGATAATATAAATTCCCTATTTTCTAAGAACATAGTCATTGCTAGAAGCCAGATTGAAATCCCAGTATTCAATAATGCTTATTTCAAGTGAGAAGGACCTTGAGGTTGGTGATAGGTATTTGAGGATTCATTTTACTATGGCCAACTTTTGTGTATTTCTGACATTGTCTATAATAAAAAATTAAGGAGAAAAGGGCACATTCCTGTGATTCAGGCAAGCCATGTAAAGCGCTTGGATTTTGGTTTGGGATCTGGGGCCAGGAGGAAAAATAAATTAAGGAGAGCACACTTGTCCTGATGGGGTAGCCGTTTGGTCCACTGCCTCCAGCTGCTGCAGTCCACATGCATCCCAAGGACCTGTGTTCTCATCCTGACCAGGGGGACAGTCAAGATGAATAACTAAATAAAAACAAAGTACTTCTTCCTCCTCTCTTCCTGCTTGCCTGCCTCTACTCATCTTCATTTCTGCCTACACCTTTCCTTAAAAAAAAAAAAAAAAAAAATTAAGGAAAAGAAAAACCTACAGATTCCTTCCTTCCTTCCCATTTAGTCATTCACCAAATATTTGCGTGCCTACTGCATGTTTGCTGAATGACTACTGTTCTAGGCTTTGCTGTCCAGTGTGGTAGCAACTAGTCATATTTAAGTTTAAATTTTAATTATTTAAAATAGAATAAATTTGTGAATTCAGTTCCTTAGTCATACTAGTCAGATTTCAAGTGCTCGGTAGTCACATGTGCTAATGACTACTGTGCTAGACATTGTGAATATACATTTCCCTCATCGCAGAAAGTTCCATTAAAGCTCTGATAGGAGCTGGGGGGAAAGAGTTCTGCGCTATGTTAGAGTAGGGATGAGATATGGTTAGTATTTTTATATAAGATTTTCAGAAATAGGTGAGAGACCTGAAAGAAGTAAATACAGAGCTGTGCAGGTTTCTGGATGAGTGTTGGGGACAAAAGGAATGACAATTGAAGGGCTCTGAGTCATAGCAGAGGCTAATGTATTCTAGGAAAATCAAAGAGGCCAGAGTCACTAGGGTGGAATAGCCAAAAAACTGTGATAGGAAATGAGATCAGAGAGGTAATGAGATACTAAGTCTTCTATGACCTTGTAGGCCGCTGTAAAACTGAAATTTTCCAACTGAGAAGTTTGGAAAGTTTGGAACAGTAACATGAGGCATGATCTGGTAAAGCAGTGGTTGGGCCAGTCCCCTCCAAAGCCCAAGGTCATATACCCCCGGGTCCGGGGGGAGACAACTAGTGTGAACAACTGAATAAAAATAAATAAAATGTTTCTTCCTTCTCTGTCTTCCTGCCTGTCTGACTACACAGAGAGAGAGAGAGAAGCCCGATTGAACTAATATAGTAAAAGAATCACTCTGATGACTGTGTCGAGAATAAACCATTAGGGAGGTAAGATGGCAAACAGGAAATGACAGGAGACAATAGGGACAAGAGATGTGGTAACTGGGACAAGGGTTGTTTTGGAGGGTATACTCAGAAGTGGTTGGATTGTTCACCATTCATCAAATATGTAAAAACACACCATGCTCACCACCAAATTACCAGAAGTCCTCCACTACTGCCCATGAGTCCCCACCACTACTTGCTGGTCCTCCCTTGTAACTGCAGTTCTATTGTCTGTGTCTAAGCGCTTGGTGTTTGTTTTGTCTGTTCCTTTGCTTTGCTTCTTTATATTAAACATATGAGGAAAATCATCTGGCATTTGTCTTACTTATTCTGACTTATTTCACTCAGCATAATCCCCTCTAGTTCCATCATGTCTAAATGGCGGGATTTCATCTTTTTTAGGAAGTGTACTATTTCATTATGTACATATACTCCATCTTTACCCATTTATCTGACAGTGGCACTTAGGTGCTTTCAATTCTTGTTTATTGTAAATGATGCGGCAGTAAACATGGGGATGCATAGATTTCTGTGAATTAGTGTTGTAGGTTTTTTGTTTTTTGTTTTGTAAATACCCAGAGTGGGATGATGGGATCGTATAGAATTTCCATTCTCAATTTTTTGAGGAATCTTCATACTGCTTCCAGAAGGGTTGCACTGATTTATACTCCCACCAACAGTGTAAAAGGGTACCCTTTCTTAGAAAACATCCTCACCAATATTTGTTGTTTCCAGACTTTTGGATAAGAACCATCTCACAGGTATGAGATGTAATCTCGTTGTTTTGATTTGTGTTTCCCTAATAAAAAGAGAGGAGGAACATCCTTTCATGTGCCCATTGGCCATCTGTATGTCCCCTTTTGAGAAATGTCTGTTCAGTTCTTCTGCCCATTTTTAATTTTTTTTTCTGTTGCTTTATGAGTTCTTTATACATTTTGTCCATAAAGCCCTTGTCATATGGAAATATATTCTAGAATTTGGCAGGATTTACTGGTAAATTGCATGTGGGGTTTGGAAAGAGAAGAGCCCAGGATAACTTAAGATTTTGGTTTGAGGAACTGGAAGAATGAAGTTGCTTTTTACTCAGATAGGAGAAAGCTGTGAAAAAAGCTAGTTTGGAAGAGAATTCTGGAATTTAATTATCTGATAAAGGATTGGTCTTTAGAATACACAAAGAACTCTTACAACTCAATATTGAAAGATAAGTAACCCAGTAAAAATGCCATAGGATCTTAGTAAACATTTCTACAAAGAAGAGATGTAAATGACCAGAAAGCACAGGAAAAGATGTTTAATCTTAAAGGAATTACAAATCAGAACCAAAGTGAATACTAGTTTACATCACTGGACTGGCTATAATTAAAAAAAAGGTGTGAGGATATGGATAGTTTGAAGCCCTCATGTTGCTAGTGGGAATATGAATTGGTGCAGTCTCTGTGGAAAACAGCTTGACCATTCCTCAAAGCATTAAACACTGAGTTGCCATCTGACTGAACAATTCCATTTTTAGGTGTAGACTCAAGAGAAATGAAAGCATATGGCCACATAGAAACTTGTATGTGAATATTTGCAGCATTATTTATAATAGCCACAAAGGTAACAATCCAAATACCCCACATCTGATAAATGGATAAACAAAATATGTCATATCCATGTAATAGAATATTATTCAGTTGTAAAAAGGAATAAAACACTGATATTTCCTAAAACACGGAACCTTAAAAATACTGTGCTGAGTGAAAACCCAGTCATAAGAGACCACATATTGTATGATTCCACTTAAATGAAACATCCAGATTAGACACATCTATAGAGACAGAAAGTAGATTATAGTTGTGGGTTTTGGAGGCCGAACAGGGAGTGATATGGTTTCTTTTGGGAGTGGTGAAAATAGTCCAAAATTGATTGTGGTAATGGTTGTACAACTCTGCGATATGCGCAACTATAGAGTCATGCAATTAAATTGATAAATTGAATGGTATGTGAATTATATCTTAATAAAGTCCCCCCCCCCCCCCCCAAGGAAGTCCATGACCTCTGACCACATACATCCCAAGGGACCAGTGTTCAAGGCCCAGGGCCAGGGACTACAACCAAAATAAACAACTAAATAAAATAAATGTTTTTTTCTCCTCTCTCTTCCTGCCTGCCTGTCTACTCACCTTCATTTCTACCTGCACTTTTTCTTGAAAAATAAATAAATGAGGGAGGGCGTGAGTGAGTGACTTAATTATGTCAAACGCTGCAGTTCAAGCAAGATAAGGATTGAGAATTGACTTGGTTTTAACATTGTGAAAGCTACTGGTGACCTAGACAAAAAAGTTTTGGTAGATTGATGGAGTGAGTTCAAGACTCGAAGGAGAAAATTGCAGACTGTAGACAACAGAGTTTTGCTATAAAGGAAGTAGAGAACTGGGATCTCAGCCAAAAGGGAAAGTTGGAGGATTTGGGAGTGTTTTGTTCTGTTTTCAGCGGGGTATACTTGTATCCTGTTTGTATTGTATTCTGTTTGTATGCTGATGTTAATGATCCAGTAGAGAGGGGAAAATGAATGTTTCAAGAAAGAGGTGAGAATTGTTGATCAGTACAACACCCCAGGGTAGAGAGGGTGGATTTCTCAGGCGGGGTGTATTTGTTCTGACAGTTTATCCATCAGAGTACATGGGTACAGTTCCAAGTAGTCATGGGGTGGGAACATGTGGAAGAGTCCAACTGAGTACTTTTATTTTATGAATTAAGAATCTGAGAGAGAAGATGTAGCAGAAGCTGGAGAACTGAAAAAAGAGGAGTGGCAAAGTCATCTAGGGGGAAGTGGGAGAGTGAGTGGACCAGCAAACCCGTAGAATTCTCAGGTAGAGCTAAAGACCCAAATCAGGTTAGTGGTAATGACAGCTCACACAGTCTTGTCTTTTTCTCGACTCATTTCAGCTGTATTTGCAGGTATTGAGATTTAACTTAGTTTGGGGGTTTGCCAAATAATTCTGAATTTGCAATTCTGAAGTTAGAAAAGCAAAAGCATTCTGAAAATTCATAGTTTGGTTGTTTGTTTTGGTAAGTTTGGCAAACTATTGTGACAACTCCTGATCTGAATGGTCATGAGGCTGTTTATATAGGCTTTCATTGTCCCACTGAGTGAGAATACTCATGTATTTTGCTGCAGAACCATTAATGGTCTTTGCAGTGCTGCTCTCCTGTAGGGCTTTTCATACTCTCCTCTCCTCTCCCTTTTCCCCCCCTCCCCTCCCCCCTCTCCTCCCCTCCTCTCTCCCCTTCCCCCTCCTCTCTCCCCTTCCCCCTCCTCTCTCCCTTTCTTTCCCTCCCTCTCTCCTTTCTAAAAAATCCTCAAAATTCTGAATTCCAAGACATACCAGTCTCCAAGAGACTGTGGATCTTACATGACAAAGGAGCAGCATGCAAGGGCTTGGAGACTGTATGTAGCAGGAGTGACTACGAGGAGGGTCTGTGGAGTCACCTCCACCAGAGGAAAGGAAGTCCAGAGACAGGGATGCTGGAAAGGTGGCGGGGTCAATTATTGATCCTAGTGGGGACTGAAGAATTACTGGCATTTGAAATGCTAGGGGAAGAATGCTAGAGATAGGGAGAGGTTTGTTTCAACTGGGCTTTTAATCCTTTTAGTTTATAATTACAGAAGATAGCACTGCCTTTTTGGTTTCTTTCTTGTGACTTACTTTTTTAGTAAAATCTCGTCTAGTTCTGAATGACTTTCTCTTTATTCTTTCTGTGCAAATTATGTATTGTTTGGTGCCATTAAAAGAAATATTGCTGAAGAATACTCAGAAATAGTCAGCAATTGAGCTGGTGTTCCAAGGATATAGACCCCCTCTTCCCACCTTTGATATAGATAAGAAGAAGAAGGAAAAATAATTACACACCAGATATTTGGTGACCAAGGGGCAGAACTTTCATATAGATTAGAAATGACATAATGCACTTAGTCCTTGTATCATTCTCTTTATTTATAGGAAAGGAAAAGCAAATTGTCAAAAAGAAGTTCCTTGGCACTTGGATTGCTTAATTCTGACTCTTCACACATTGGGACCAATCTAATACTGATAGTGATTTATTTACACTTCTAGTTAATAATAACATTGGGAGACACTATACATCATGCCTAATGGAATATATAGGGTCTGATGAGGAAGTTTTCTGTTTTGACTAATAAATTTTAGTCCAAATAGTGAAGTATAGTGAAATGTGACTTTTGAAATATTTTAGAACCTGTGCTGAGGAAACAGTGTTACTTTGTTCAGTCGATGAATTTATTATTTCTTCCAGATCACAAGCTTTAGCTCTAACTCTGCACTTGGAGGCATGATGCAATGTTGAATCAGAAAGTGGAAAAACTAATCAAATCCTTAAAGACCAAGGGCAGTGAGGCAGAATTAGGCTGATTCTCCCCCCCCCCCCCCCACTGGTAGCCTCTAGCTATACATTTTCTTATTTTAGTAACCAAAGGTAGGTTATTTATAACGTCAGTATTAAGATGCTTCTTGGATTTTATTCACACATTCTGATATCCTGTAATCTTTCCCATCTTCTTCTTGTAAATATCATACTTACCATTGCAGAAGTAAGATGCTTTTCATTCTGTATCAGAAGACCTAGAAGACTGCTTGCTATTTAAACCTTTCATTTTAGAAATATTGAGTATTCATAGTACACAAAGCAATGTGCAGAATTCTCTGGGAGGTGAGAATTTGAATCAGGCTGTATCCTTCCCTCAAGAAGTTTACAGCCAAGCAAACAGATGACATAAATATAAACAATCATAATGCTTGGTGGGGGTATATTAAAGAAATCAGAAGGGAGAGAAATGAAGAGTTTGGGAGAATTAGAAAAGGCTCCTGGGAGAAGGAGCTGGCATTATTTGACCTACGCCTTCAAAGAAGGATAATAGGATTGTAGATAGGCTAAAGTTGGGCAGGAATTCCTAGGTAGAGGGGATTTTGTGATCAGAAGATGTGGGAGTAGTTGCAGATCATGGGAAGGGAATAAAGCTTACTTGTTCAAATAGAATAAATAAGGGAGAGGGTCATTTTGTTCAAATTTATCATAGTCTAGTTTGGAAAAGTCCTACAACCAGATACCATTCTTTCAAGTATTGATTTACCATTTTGTAAATTTCCTGTGCTTTTTGCATTTTCTTCCTTCCATTCTACTTTCTTTTTGTTTTATTTATGCTTATTTACTGTTAAAAATCAGTAAAGAGAATCAAATTGCTGTACTTGTTCATTGTTAGCAGCAGTTTCTGATTTAGCTATAAAAGGTCTTGAATTTTTTTGTTTTAAATGAGGTATTCGGTGTATCTATGGATGTTATCTGATGTTGATATTATTTCTATCAAATACTTATATTTTATGCTTTACTCTTGTTTTCTTTTTAAATCCCCAAACAAATTTATGAGGTACAATTACTACCACTTTATGGGTGAGGAAACCAAGTCTCAGAGAGGTCAAGTAACTTGTCCCAAATTACACAGCTAGTAGCGACAGAGCTGGAATTCAAAACCCAGATCATGTCAACCTTTAGTCCATGCTGTTATATCAGCTTGTCGGCAGATATTTACAGTCACATTTAACTACACAGCACACACGTTCCCGTAACTGAAAACTCATATCTAGAAGCATTAGTGATCTTAGAAAATGGGAAATGGGGTGTGCCCTGGTGATTTAGTATTTAAGTGTGTCACCTCCAACCAGCATGGTCCACTTACATCCCAGGGATTTGGGTTTGTGACCTGAGGCCCAGGGGAACAACCGAGATGAACAACTAAATCAAATAAATAAAATGCTTCGTCGTCCTCTCTGCCTGCCTGCCTACTTGCCTTTAGTCTTACCTGTACCTTTCCTTAAAAAAAAAAAAGGAAAAAAAGAGATGATGGGAAATGGAAGCCTTCCTTTGACTGGGAATTGACAACCCTGTTTCATAGATCTAAGGTACTTAAATAGACAACACTATATTAGAATTAAGTCAGTTATTTATTATAAAGGTGTCAAGACCCCTTTCTTTGCAGGACCAAAGACCAACTCAGCATGACTGCAGAAATGGTCAGGATCTGAGGAAGCACAGATTTTTCCTGTATTTCCTCCAAGAAGAACCAACATTTTTCTTTTGGGAATTGAGACTCAAGAGAGAGGATAGCTCTACATCATTTTAGCAACAAATGAATCAGAAGTATATTAAGATTTTTAACTCATTTGAATAAAATGGTTTATGTTTTTGTAATTCAGGTACTCTTGGGATGGTTAAAAGGTGAGGAGTAATTTTCTCCTACTTAAAGCAAATTACCCATTCCTGTAGAGGCCCCAGTAAGACACATGAGAAGGAGAATACTATTGGGAGGAATATTGCTGGTTAATGGTAATGACAAAAAAGTTAGGTCTCTTAATTTCTTAAGTAGGTGGCAGTACTCTCGATTAGAGTCCAGGTGTTACATAGTAGATCCTTTAACAAAAACAGTGAAAATGTGTATATGTGCTCCCATGCGTGTGTAACAGGAATGTTCCGTTTTCTCCCATAAACAACTGACCCCTGCACCTTGTTTGTGTTTGTTACTGAGCTCCTTCAGTGGCCCAGTGCAGGGGATAAAATGGTGCCCTGTCAGGTATAATGTATGCTTTCTGTAAACATGCAGGTGGCTGTGTAAGACGTAGGCATTAATCAAGTAATTCACTAATGAAAATATAAACTACGTACAACAAACCCCGAGCTTGGAGGTGTGCAGTTAAAGAAGTTTTCCCTAGAGGAGAGGTGATTCGGCTGACATTTACTGACTGAGTAGAGGAGGCGGGATGTTTCAGGCAGTGCGTGTTCAAGGAAGGGCTCCATGGTAGGAGTGAGCATGGGATGCTTCAGATACAGAAAGAGCCCTGGTGAGGCTAGAACACAGAGGTGGAAGTTTAGGCAGGAGATGTAAGGGGCCAGTAAGTGGAGACAGAAAAATGAACTGATTTATGTGTTAATGGGTCTTACGTAAAAGATTTGGAGATAGATTAATATTGAGTGAAAGGGAAAAAGAATTCCAGAGATAACTTTTAGGTCATTTAAACCTTGAGAATAGAATGAAACTATCAGGGGAAAGTGTGTGGAATAAGAAGCAAAAAAGCTTAGACCTGTCTTGAGTAATGCCAGCATTTAACGTCTGGGTAGAGCAGCTAGCTGAATATGGAGTAAAACCAGGGAGATGTTTCAAAGATGCCAAGAAAAGGGTGTTTTAGGAAAGTAAGATTATCTTGTGTCATTTGGTGTTCCAAGTCTAATGAGATGATGATTTGTGACAGATGTCCATTTAGATTTGGAGATTTTGAGACCTTAACATGAGTTCTTTCAGTAGAATAGTGGAGGCAGGAATATTAGGTGGTATTGAGTTGATTGAGGAGTGAGTGGTCATTGGGTAAAGGAAACAGAAAAAATAGTTACTTATTGGGGGCGCGTCACTTTATGGCAGTTTTATACTATAGACATGTATAGTTATTTCTTCCCAACTATTTAAAATTACAGCATTTGTGGATTTTTTTATATTCAATATAGCATGTAAAATTACAAGTGATTCCTTCTGGGGATAATTTAAAAATTGAAGAGATGAGAATAGAAACAAAGAAAAAAAGATAGTAAAGCAGGAGGCAGAGAAGTAGATCTATTTTCACAAAATTTTAGTGGGAGCTGGAGAGGAAGCAGAAGGAAGAGTAAACCCCAGCTGTGTATGTCTGCTTTTGTAAAAGAGGGACTGAAACACTGAAACATGTAAGAGGAGTTGGCTGCACTTGTCTCACATGCTCTTTGTGTATTAGGGAGGGAACTGAAGAATCCGGACTCAGCTAGACCAGGTCCCAAGCTTTTTTCAGCTGAAGCATGTATCTATGAACCATGGGAATCAATAATAGTGGTTCACAAATTCAGAAAGCCAAATGCTTTGGCGTGCCTTGGAAGAGTAGTGGTTAAGTCAGTTGCCTCTGAAGGATGCAAGTCATATACCCCTGAGTTCAAGTCCCGGGTCTGGAGGAAACAACCAGTATGAACAGCTAAATGGAAATTAAAATGAAAATACTTCTTCCTCCTCTCACTTCCTACCTTCCTGTCTACTTGCCTTCATTCTGCCTGAACCTTTCCTTAAAAAAACAAACAAACAAAAAACCTTAAATTAAAAATTCTTTAAGAATTACTTTGTTTTTTGACATAGGTGCCAAAGAATTTTGAAGGGAGAAAGAATAGCCTTTTCAGCAGATTGTGTGATTGTATATTCACATTCCAAAGAATGTGAACCTCTCACCATCACAAAAGTCAACTCTTAACATGGATCATAGACCTAAATACAAAAGTTAAAACTATAAAACTTTCAGAAGAAAGCATAGGAGTAAATCTTCAAGACTTTGGGTTAGATGCAACACCACAACCACAAATGACAAAAGAAAAAATTGGGCTACCTTGAAATTAACTTTTCTGCAGCAAACTTCAGATTTTGGCACAAACTTACATTACAGAAGTGAAAAGACAACCCATAGGATGATGAGGGTTGATAAGGGACCTGTATTTAGAATATATAAAGAACTCTTCCAACTTAAGAAAAATCTAATTAAAAAATCAAAACATCTGAATAGACATTTTCTAAAGAAATTATATATGAATGACCAGTAGACCAGGAAGATGCTCAATCTCATTAGCCATCAGGAGAAATGTAAATCAAACTACACTAGTAAGTCACATGACCTAGGGTGGCTGTGATCAGAAAGTGCAAGTGTTGGATGTAGAAAAGCTGGACCCCTCAGCCACTGCTGGTGGGAAGGTCAAGTGGTTCAGCTGCTTTGGAAATGTTAAACATAGCGTTGCCGTGTGACCTAGCCATTCCACTTCCTCGGTCTGTACCAAGAGAGATGAAAGTATATGTCCTCAAAAAACTGATAATGTCTATAGCAGCATTATTCTTAATAGCCATAAAGTGTCACCAAATGGCACATGCAACGTGAGTGGGTTCTGAAAACAGGTTAAGTGACAGAAAGGCAGTCATGAAAGACCGTGCTATTGTATGACTCTATTTCTATGAAGTAGCCAGATGGGGACACCTGTAAAGACAGAGTTATTTGTAATTGCTGGGGGCTTTGGGGATGTGAGGCTGGAAGATACTGGGGATGACCGCTAATAGGTATGGGGCTACTTGTAGGTAAGATGAAGATGTTCTGAATTAAACAACAGTGATGATTACACAAGTCTCTGACTTTACTAAAATACACTGAATTCCATGCGTTTTGAATGGACAAGTTGTGTGCTAAGTGAATTATATCTCAATAAAACTGTTAAAATTACTTGGCATTACCTGCAGCAAATCAAAATAAATGGGATTGGTATTATTTCTTGTGTGTTGCCATGTTTTATTTTCAGAAACAGAAAAACATTCCCAAGGGTTTTTTAAAATATATGCCTGATCCTTCTGCTTCCCTTTTCCCTGTAGGAACTGTAAAATGTCTCTAAGAATTTGTACACTGGGGAGATTTGTCAGAAACATCTATTCTCTTTCCTTTGGATATTGCTAAATAAACACTGACAGATTCTTCTCATTCACCATGACCTAACAAATGTTAAAAATACTATAATGCTGAGAAGTCTGATGAACAAAAACTTCCAATACTTCAGGTTTATTTCAAGTAATATTGAGTATTTTAATTAATGTGTTTATACTATGATTCATGTGTCAATTTCAGTCATTTATCAAATTATCCCCTGACTGCTCAGTATGGTAGTAAGACTCTAGCTCTCCTCTACCCTTTCCCACCGTGCTTTGGTTCTCTGTTCTGGTGTACTTATTGTCACAGTTTTGTGAAAATAAGTGTTGACAATATTGTGACTAAATGTTCATAAGTAATGTACTATGATTATATATCCTTATAATTTTGTTGTATTTTTTCTAGAGCTAATAATGCTTGTTTTTTAAAAAAGATTTGCTTTTGTCCCCCCCACTCCCCGAGCTAAAGCTTAGGCTATGAAAGCTGTGTACCCAGGTTTAAAACCTGTGGGGGCAGGGGGCAAAAATTTTTTTTAATAATAATAGTTTGCTTAATTTTCTGTGTGTCTCTTGCTACTTTCCCCCCACATACTCCAGGAGTCTTGAATGTATCAGTAGTACATCGCTTCTCCCCTCCTCCTGCCTTTCCCCCGCAGCCCTTCCTCCTGGGGCTCCCTGGACCCTTTGGAACTACTGCTCTCGATCTCTGCCATCTGAAGTCTTGGGACTTGTCTTTGCTTCTTCCTGAGTTAGACTTCTTTTCTGGCATCTTACGTCTTTCTCATTGCTACATGTTCTCATTTTACTGAAGCATATCTTCTTGTGAAAGAGTGTGTAGAAAATAAATTGTCAGATCCTTGCATGTGTGAAAATGTCTTTATGTAACTCATTCTTGGTTAATACTTCGGTTGTGGTAGAGTTTGAGGTTCAATGTCATTTTCCTCAGAATTTTGAAACCGTTGCTCTGCTATCCTCTGTTATCTGTTGTTGCTGTTGAGAAATCTTATCCTGTTTATACTTCCATTCCTCGTATGTAGGGTGACCATATAATTTATTGTCAGAACTGGGACACTCGAGGTGTTAGCCTGAAAGAATACTAGGACGAAAGGATAAACCAGGACTCTCTGGGGTAAACTGGGACATGTGGTCAGTCTCTTTATAAGTGACCTATTTTTCCTCTAACCAGTTAGGATCTTCTCTTTACTTTCAGTGCTCTACATTTCATGAAGATGTGTCTTGGGAAAGATTGTTTTTCATATATTATGCTAGGTCTTTGTGGGCTTCTTCCTTCTTGATCTTGAAAATTTCATTATTTCTTTAATAATTTTCTCCCAGCATTTGTTAGTCAGATATTTGACATTCTGGATTGTCCTCTGAATTTCTTCTTCTCTTGCAAATAAAGGAATGTTCGTTCTATTTTTTTGTTTTATATCTAAGAGATTTTTGTACATTTATTTTTTAGTTCTCCTGAAATTTTAAAATACTTATATTTTATTCTTTTCTGATAGCATCCTGTCTTATAAAAGTATATCTTACTTCTCTAAGGGTGTCCAGTATAAGTTCTTTTTCCTTTCTTTCTTTTTCTGTTTTCTTTTTTGTTTGTTTGCTTTGCTTTCTTGAATGTTTTCTCTATTTGTTTTGGTCTATGAGACTTTTCTCAGATGCTGATGATCCTTAACTTCTCTTTTTCAAAGGGGTCTCTTAAACCTGGGCAGAGCTTTTTGACTTCTTTAAATATAATTATGCTGTGATCCAACCCCTTGGTTAGAATACTTCCAAGTGTTAGAATTTGAAAGTCTTCTTTTCTCAGGGAGTTGGGGGAATCAACCCTTTAGTTTCTCCAGAAAAGACTCCTCTGTTTTCTTCTCTGGGAAATTCTACACCTGGGTGCTATCATTCTGTATATAGAGTAGGGGAGAGCCCACAAGGCCCCAGAGATTAGTACAGAGCCTTTCCTGTGTACCTCACTCAGCCTTTTGTACTTATCCCTCAGGCTGGAGCTTCTGTGGCTCAGTTCCTCCAGAGACTAAAACTTTTCTCCCACTGAGAGGAGGCTGTAGGGGGGTTAGTCACTTCACTTATGGATGATATGTAAGGCCTAGTGGTTTCGCCCTCCCTTCTCCACCTCTCCTGGTCACTGCCCCTCCAAGAGCTCATCCTCTCAGGTTGCTGTGGCCTCATTAGCTCCACCCTCACCTTTACTTGGGCACTAACTTCCTTTGACTCCTATATTTCCTGGCTGTCTTTGAAAAATTTATGAAAATCTACTCTCATTAGCTCTCTCTTTCTCTTCTTTCTTGTGGGTTAATACATTTATTTTATTTCTTTACTGTCTTTTAGAGGGGTTGAGAAGAGAGACGAGATAAACTAATGTGTTCAATCTAACATTTTTAACTGATTCTGGCATGCAGTTTTCTAGACCAAGTATTATAAATGCTGATTAGACACTGAATAGTAATTAGTGCTATTCCTCATGTATGTTGTTATGGGTTAAATAGGTTTTTGTGGGCTGATCCAGAGACCTAACTACATCTATTGTTTTCTCCTAGAACTAGAGAAACAATCAAACCTTCCTGAATTGACTGTCTTGGAGGAATTAAAACAGACAAAAACAAAAATATCTCATACATCTTTCCATTTCTTTGAGTCACATAGAAAAGTACAAATATTGTGTTATCATTCTCTAAATAAAAATACTCCTGTAATAAAAAAATTTTAAATGGGGATGTTCGTTTCTGAAGTTAAGCTATAAAAATTGAACTGAAAAGCAAACTTAAATTCTTCATAGCAATATCCCTAAGTTTTTTTCAGCAACTTTTCAAAAGTACTTTTCTTAACTAGATTTAAACCCAGTGATAGTGATAGTTGTGGTAAATAGTAATATAGGAATAGTTTGTTTACTTGTATTTTTTTTTCTGTTGTCTTATTCCTACCTTGCGCACAGCAGGATTTTCTGAACATTGGACTGAATAAACTAGACTTAGCCAGACAGACCGATAAAACTGAGTCACGAATGACAAAGATTATCTGTGCGAGGTGCCTGGGTAGTGAAAACGCAACCCAGAATATGTAAAGTACACAGAATGCTTTAAAGTAAATGCTGCACCAACGTGATGTTTGACCTGCAGAGACCACTGCAAGTGTACCAGAGGCACAGTTGTGCAGCTTCCCTTTCCAGCCTTCTGAAAGGGCTGGTCGAACTTTCTTCCAGAGGGTCACTCCAGACTCAGGGATCAGAGACAGTCAGGAAAACCAGGAATTGTTGTTGTAATCTCTTACGTAGCTGGAACAAGGTCCAGCCAGTGAAATGCAGTCATTCCATTATTTTCCCTCCTTTAATGTTTCTTTCTCTTCTTCCTCTTTATTAAAAAAAATTATTAAACTCTCCCCTTCTCCCCTCGCAGCCTTGCTTTTGACAGAGCAGTGACTAGCAACCAGAAGCCCATTTTTGCTTAGCCTCAAGGGCAGCTGTTTACAGAGTCGCAGTGTAACATAGGTTTACTGTGTCGTATGTCTGTGTAACACTGGATTTGGATCTTGTATTTAGCTGCCAGAAGTGACTGTGATGAAGTAGGAGAGATAAACTGATAGATTGGCTGCCAGAAAGATGTTGGGAATCAATCAGATAAATAGGGTAGAGAAATAGCTTGCTGTTTTCTAGTGATAATAAACCAGTGGCCTCTGGTCTCCACATTTTTAAACGTAATTGCTGTAGTAATAATGTCCAAAAATAAGCAAATGAAAAACATCACAGGAGGTTTTTCAGTTGTGATTGAGATAGCCTTTTCTCTTGCAATAAAGAGTCATCTTATATAAAAATGAATATTTGTATACATTTGTTTTATTCCAATGCCTACTTATATAAACAAATGAAAATTAGAGAGCTAGTGTCATAGAAATGTTTTCTTCCAAAGACTTTGATTATTTAGCTTGGTGAGTTAGCTCTATTGCTATTATGTCTTAGCTACAGAATAATTACCTTTATGGAAAAAGAAACAAGTGTTAGTCAAACCTATATATGTTGATGGATGATTAGCAGGAATTAGTTTATTTTAGTGTCTTAGGTTTCTCTCAGAAGACTTCTAGAATTTTTATTTCTGTTCTTGTTTCCCTGCATGTAACAGTAGAACTATCTAGTTTTATGAATGTAATTAAAAATTCTCCTTTAATACTTAACTTTTAAGTCCATTGCTTCTCTTCACCTAGGACTTTATTCAATGCATATTTTTAAGTGTAAGATACATATTTAGTCTTTGTATGTTATGGATGGACTACCTAGGATTACGAGGAAAGTCCAAGAGTTATTTATAGAGTTCCCATGCAATTAATTCCATAGGATGAGAGACTGGTTCTCTAGGTTGTTTTTATAGTATATACATGTGACTTTCTCTAGGTTCCCTCTTAAAATGGATCTGACTGTAAATGTTTTGGTGTCATATATGGTTAAATCACTTCATTTTAAGTATGGTGGAATACTAGCTATACAAAGCAATAGGATAAAGTTAACACTTTTAATTATATATAATAAAGGCATGAGAAAGAACTTCCTGATTACTGGAGGTTATAGGTCAGAATTTAGCCATGTACTATTTTCCTATTGGTGAGAAACTGATGCATTTCCCCTTTTGCCACACAGCCCTTCCCACCTGACCTTTTAAAGATTCTCCATTGATATCGATGAGGTGGGCAAAACTAATCATAAAAACAATGAAGGGAATGTTGCCACTCATTGATCCATTTGAAATGAACTGCAGTACAATAAGTTTTCCAAATGGACTTCTGTTTTTAGCCATTGCTATAGCTACCTTTTTAAGATACATAAATATGAAAGGGTTAATGGAAATTCAGTCAGGCTCTTGCCACTGGGTTGTCCCTTATTGATTGTAGTTTTAGAGCTGTCACTGTGTCATTCAGAATTCCTACCATGCCCCTTTAAAGTCAGTTGGTGCTGGAGTATGTTGAATAAATCAGTTACTTTTCTTTTTCCCTTAGCTTCTCCGAGAACTCATAGAACGGAAGACCAGCTCCTTGGATCCCAATGATCAGGTCGCTATGGGAAGGTAATTTAGATACAGCGTTCTGTTCATGCAAGCAGCCTATGTAGGAGTTTCTTCCTTTGAGTCTCCTTAATTCTGTCTTCATACCGGTAATTGACCTTCTAATTACAAAAGTAAAGCAAGAGACTAAGAGCTAGAAAGAGAAGTGATGACAATACAAATTGTTCACCCTACATTGCCATAAATGAGTTTGAAAATAGATTATAAAGCACCTATATGTATCTGCTTTAGGGTTTTCAAAGTCCCTCTGCTCTTTGCTCTTTGGTTTGGGTTGTGATTATATCTCTGTCAGTCTTTGACCAGTAAATAAAAAGCAGCATCCAAACGTGTGCTCTCAGCTGTCAGAATGTGGCTCCCCACACAACAGGTTCCTTGCTCACGGTGAAATCTGCTTTGTTAAAGTCTGCCCTAATTTAGACCTCCACCCCTTCAGTAAAAGCGTCAGCACAATTAGAAATGGGATGTGGCAGCATTACCCAGATGTCAGGGTAGAATGTAAAGTAGTGAAGGAAGGCTCTTGTGTGTATGATTCATCCTAGGGTTGGAAAATAAAAAGGGCATTTAGAGTGCTACCTAATGAATAGTGTACGTTTAAATAGCCATGAGCCATAATTTGCAAAAGCATGAAAGGAAACAAAAGCTGCGAGTGGCAGAATAGGATTCTGGACAGAGCGGCATTTTGAGAAAGCAGTGAAAATTTTGTGTTGATGAAATAATTTTATTTGAGTAAAACATTATCTGAATTTTAGGATAGGGTATTGTTGATATTTTGTGTATCTCCGGAATGCTATAGAGAGTTGTTTGCTATAAATTTAATGTGATAGAGCAAATTGCATTTAAGTGGTGATTATATTGTACATTTATCTGACTTTACAATAAAATAGATTATGGTAATTAAGATTGTATTAAGATTATAGTAATTGGATTTCCCTAGATTTTTTCTGATGTTGAGTTTTTCTGTGTAAATCAGGTAGGATGACCAGCTACTGCAGCTATTTCTCCATTTTTTTCTTTTCCTTTTTTTTTTTTTGCATTTTTCATATGAACAATTTAAGAAGAATTTCTTAGCCTAGAATCCTTTATTCGAAAAAAATTAATTCCTTTTAATTTAAGTGAAGAATATGTAATCTTATTTGGATCCTGATTTAAACAAACCAACTGTAAAATTGAGACTAGCTGGGAACAGACTGGTAGTTATCAGAGAAGACGTGGTTGGGGGTGGGCAGAATGAGTGCAGGGTATCAGTTCTGTGGTGGTGGATGGAAGCTAGAATTTCGATGATGATCATGATGAAGTATATACAGATGTTGAATTACAATGCTAGAAACCTGAAACTTACATTATGTTTAAACCAATGTTACTTCAATAAAAATGCTTTTTTAAAGAGATGATCTAAGAAGTTTGAAGACTGATTAAATATTTGATAGTAAAGAATTATTGTAAACTTTAGGTCTTGACAAGTATTTAGGTTTGGAGGTTATTCTGGGTAGAAATTATTTAGCAACACATTGTGAAATACTACAGATGAAATGAAAAATAAATAAAATGACTGTAAAACTAGCATTAATAATGAATAGCTTTTAAAAATAAGCAAAAATCGAAAACCACAACAAAAAACAGTTGGGTATTAACAAAGGGAAAATTAGGCTTAAGGAATTAATGTGTTCAAACAGCACTTGCCTATCTGTGACAGAACATGCTGCATGGCTAAAACAGGTAGATTTCGTGCTTGTTACAGCAACTCCACATGCTGGGGAACATTGTTTATGTTCCCTAATTTGCTGTAGGATTTTTCAGCTGTCATTTGTTTTTGGTTTTGGGTTTTTTGTTTGTTTGTTTCTTTTTTGTGTTTTAATTCTTTTGCCATTGAATAAATCCTCTTTATTAGTCACTTTGGTCCCGGACTATCTTGAGGAACTTTATGTAAGTTGATGCTTTCTTTTTTCAGGATTCTCGTTAAGTGAGAAAAATCCAAGTCAATATGTATAACTGTTTGTGTTAGTGATGATGTATAACATTGCTTGTGAATTCTCTAGGCAGTGGCTTGCAATCCAGAAGTTACGAAGCAAAATCCGCAAGAAAGTAGACAGGAAAGCCAGCAAAGGAAGGAAACTTCGGTGAGTTACATTTTTAGAAAAAATTTAACCTGAAAATGTTGCCTTTTCTTTTATATTTCGATTATTATGTCATTTTAAAAATTTCTTCTCATAATTCTGTTTTTAAGAATCAGAAAAATAACTAGAACAATATTTGAGATTTCTTTTTTAAAGGAAAGGTGCAGGCAGGAATAAAGGCAAGTAAGCAAGCAGGAAGAGAGAGGAGGAAGAAGCATTTGATTTGATTTTAGTTGTTCATTTTGGTTATTTCCCCTGACCCCAGGACCTTGGGATGTATGTGGACTGTGCCCACTAAGCTACTAGGCCGCTGGGGCATGCCAATTTGAGGCTTTTTTGGGTCTCAATTTTTCTTTCTTTCTTTTTTTTTTTTTTTGAGAATGATTTTATTTATTTCAGAGGAAGAAAGCAAGCAGACAGAGAAAGATAGGAAGAAGCAGCATTCATCCATCCATTTAATTGTTCATCCGGGCACTAGGCCACAAACCGGGGTGCCTGGGCTTTTACATGGACTACACACCATTTGGAGCTACTGCACTTAACCACTGAGTTACCAAGGCACGTTTTCAGACTGTTTTTCTTACTCTAGAATGAAAATATAGTTTCCATTAGTTTCTTTTTTTTTTTAAGGAAAGATACAAGCTAGGAATGAAAGCAAGTATACAGGCAGGCAGAAAGAGAGGAGGAAGCATTTTATTTAGTTTTCTTAGTTGTTCACACTGGTGGTTTTCCTAATACCAGACTCAAACCCAGGGATATGTGACCTGTATCCTTTGGAGGCTATTGACCTAATGCTACTCCACCAAGGCATGCCTCACTTTTTTTTTTTTTTTTTTAAAGTAAAGGTACAAACAGGAATGAAGAAGAATAGGCAGGCAGGTAGGTAGGAGGAGGAAGCACTTTATTTGTATTTATTCACATTGATTGTTCCTCCTAACCCTGGGTCTTAAACCCTGGACCTTGGGATATATGTGGGATATACTCTCAGGTATATGCTCTCAGGTATACTAGACTGCTAGGTCAACAGGGTGCACCCCTCAATTACTTTTTGTTCTACTAATATGAATGGATGGGTTTATTAATCTGCTTTTCCCTAAAAGACAAATAACAACAAGGCAAGATACTTGAAATTGGCTTAGTTTTGAAAAGTGATTTCTGTAAGAGAATATAGAAATTTTAGTTTGGTGTCCTACTTAGGATAGTGTTATATTCACCTGTTTTCATGAAACCATTACATGTACACAGTATGTTAAAAGATAATGTCCTTAAATGAGAAGAGAAATATCATTTTTACAAGAAAAAAGAAATTTGTGACTATATGAAAACCCTTAATCCTTTGAACGCTTTAAGGAGTCTTGTAAGTAGGGACAAAAGAAGGGACAAAAGTGGGAATTGACATTGCAATGCTTTTAGACTTAGATTCCATGTAAATACACACACACTCACACACACTCCATGCGATCATTCCCACAAAGCCTCTGTCAAACTATTTGTAATTCAGGTGCATATTGAAAAAACTCTTAAGTTGTGTTAGGACAATTTTAGGCAATATCTAATCTTACTTGTCATTACATTGCCTTTAGACAAATGTGGATCTATCTCATTTTACAGATCTTCAGAGAAGATTTCACAACTACTTTAATTAACCTGTTTTAGTATTTGCCTAGCACAACTCATTAGGAAATGCTTATTTTCTTTAACTTGCAGCAGTGCAGAAGTTGTTTTCCATTATCTTTTGATTCAAAATCACTTTTTTAAAAATGTCAGGTTAAATTGTCTTAATTTATTTAACTTTTTCATACATTGAAATTTCTGAGTCTTCATAAATCTTCCAGGTTTATTTTTATTATAATGGTTCAGAGCATGGACTCAAGAGTTGACTGGTAGTTACTTTGGGCAAGACCTTTAAATTTTTTATGTGACTTTCTTCATTTGTAAAATGAGAATGATAATAGTATCAGACTTGTAGATTTGTAGCAGGGATTAAGTAAGAATGTTTGCAGCTCTTAGAACAGTGCCAGGTACATGGAACACATTGTTTATATGTATATTGTATATGTATGTGTGTATGCATGCATGTGTGTGCTGCTGTTACTCCAAGACTGGTCAGTCTCCTACTCTGGTATTCATTTACTTATTTACTCACATACATGCTGCTGCTGCTTCCTTTTTTTTCTTTAGAGGAAAGATGCAGGCAAGAATAAACGGAGGCAGGCAGGAAGAGAGAGAAAGAAGCATTTTATTTTTTAATTTTTATTTAGTTGCTCATGCTAGATCCTGGACACAGGACTTGAACACAGGGGTCTCATTCAGAGGTGATTGTCCTAACTGCTCCTCCACTAGGGCACACCACATGCTGTCTTTATATCCATCCTTCTATACTACACCCCTGCAAGGGTCTAAAGAATGTTACTAATAGTACTTTATAATTGGCCAGGTTAAGTAAGTGCTTTATTTGATTTTAAGATCAGATTATTCTCAGTTATTCTCTACTTTAAAATTAATAGCTTTCTGAGACCATAAATGTTCTCTAGAGAGAAGAGCCCAGAATTTCAAATCAGGAGACTTGAGTGCAAATTCTGATTCTGGTTATATGTTTTGGTGTTCTTTATTCTCTGGATTGTACTTTTCTCATTTGCTAAATAATAATAATAATCCCTATTTTGTGGATTTGGTTTGAGGATTAGAATTATGTGTAAATGTCTGGCACATTGTTAGCATTCAAAAGTGCTTGTTTCTTTGGTTTCTGTTGGTGTGATGTAAATATACACTCCTCAAAGAAGTGAGAGAAGAAAGCGACTCTTTTCTACATGATTGCATCATTAAGAATTTTAATAGTAGGGCATGCAGCAATATTTGTGTGCCCCTTGAGGGCAAGAATTGTGCTGCTTTATCCTTGAAGACATTTCCAACCTTATGATCTGCTATAGTGCCTTGTAGACATTAGTCAACCCGAAAATGTTTTTGGGTGATTATGTTCATCAGGTAATGAGAAATGGTTGTAACTCTAAACATAAGACCGAGTAAGAAATCTTAGTGTTCTAGAAGTGAATACTTTTCTAGCATGGCAAAGAACTTAGGAAAACATGGGTCTGTTGTTTCCCAAATCAAAATATACTTCTTAGAGTTGTTATTTATCAGACTGAAAGGAAAAAGAACCTGCAGGGTTTTGTTGAATAGCAACTACTTTTCTTGTACTAATCAGTTAAACTGTTCATTAGAGGCATGCCCTGGTGGAGCAGTGGTTGGATCATTCGCCTCTGAACGATATAGACCACATACCCCATGGGCTCAAGCCCCAGGTATAGGGGAAAACAACCAGTGTGAACAACTAAATAAAAATAAAATAAAATGCTTCTTCCTCCTCTTTCTTCCTGCCTGTCTGCCTATTCACCTTCATTCCTGCCTGTACCTTTCGTTCCTTTAAAAAAAGAAAACAAAAAAGAAAACCCTAAAACCTATTCATCAGAGGTATGTGTAACTAAAATTACCTATATCTGTTTTTGTAGCATTGTGATAGTGTTGAGATTCCTACATCCCCATAAATCAAGAGAGATATCTTACTCTGACAACAGGCAAGCAGGAAATAGATGCTGTATTAAAACAAGGCTACACATTAAAATATCAGAAAGGTTTATTCAAATACAAGAAGCATTTCTTCTGAAGTTCTAAGAATGATATGAGGTGCTGGGTAAGACAGTCTGCTCCCCAGAAACATGTCTGGAGAGGATGACCAAGAATGGCAGACAATGTCACTCTATGGGAGGTGCTATAGTAGAGGCCACTTGGGGTTGCCTTATTCACACTAGGGAAATGCAGACTCCTTGGGAAGATTAGAAGATGCCAGTAGTTTGGAAACAGTTTAATTCCTGTTTTCCGAGAGATATATAAAGGGTGACAATATACAGTGATAGGAATAGAACCCTGACGAATGTCAACCCACATGAGATAGAGGAAGAGAAGCCCATGGATAATTCCAAAGAAAAATGATCATAAGTACAGAGACGGAAATGGTGTGTAACAGTGAAGGTAGAGATTGTTTTAATAAGGGTGGAAGAGTGCTTGATATCCCAGAGAAATCAAGTAAGATAGGGTGTTTTATTTGTGATCATGTTTCTCCACATGCAGTGCTGCTGATTTCTAGTAGAAGGTAAGAAACTTAACCTATTACACCACAAAACTAAGGAATTTTCCATACTTGAAAATCCTTTAGAATTTCTGCATAAGCTTATTATCTTTATTGTTTGTCTTATAAAAGCCTTTACATATGCAATTCCATTTATTAAAGGAAAGAGCGAGATAATTTTTTTTTAAAGAAAGGATGGGTGAGGAGGGAGGAAGGAAGGGAGAAGCGCAAGAAGTATTTTTATTTAGTTAGTTGTTTGTTATGATTCCCTGTGCCCCCACCCCAACCCTCTTGGGTCGAGTTACTGTGTCCTTAGGTTTCACTTGGTTCAAACACCACCATTTTAGCCACCTGAGCCACCAGGGTGCAGCAAGAGAAATATTTAATCACCACTAGACAAATACCACAATAATAATTTTTGTTTGCAAGATTCATCAGTGGATACAAAAATCAGTAGGCAAAGGTTTGAGGAGGAATGATATATTTGCATGGCCTCAAAATATCTTTTTCAAGATATTTGTCAATTACAAAGTGGAAACCAGGAACTTTATAGTGGAGGAAACCAGAAGATGCTACCTTAACCAACTTAATCAAAATTAGAAACACCAGTAATAAAAAATATTTATCCTACTTCCCACCCCTGTTGTCTATAGAAGGATATATCTACTTTGTGATATTTTTGCCAAAAATACCTAACCTTCTTTCAAAAGATAAATATAGGCTCAAAGTCAATGGTTAGAAGATAATCCTACAGTTGAATGGCAGCTAAAAAAAAAGCAAGAACAACCATACTTAGGTCTG
The DNA here is from genome assembly GCA_004363575.1 of Solenodon paradoxus. Lineage (NCBI taxonomy): Eukaryota > Metazoa > Chordata > Mammalia > Eulipotyphla > Solenodontidae > Solenodon > Solenodon paradoxus. The sequence goes on from RJWH01002221.1 coordinate 151,465, forward strand.
ATAAAATAGACTTCCAACTAAAAAGCTTAACAAAAGAAGAGATGGACATTATATACTGATAAAGTGGTCAACCCAGCAAGAAGATATAATGCTTATTAATGTATACACACCAAATGAAGGAACATCAAAATATATTAGGCAACTGACAAGAGACATTGACAGCAACACAATAACAGTAGACTTGCAACAATGGACAAATCAACCAACCAGAACATTAACAGGGAAACAGCAGCTTTAAATGATTATTTGGGGATGTACCTGGTAGGAGATTGGGTCAGTCACCTTCAAGGGAACTCAGCCCACATACCCTAGGTTCAAGTCCCAGATCTTGGGGGAACCAACCAGTGTGAACAGCTAAATAAGAAGAATAACATGAATTGCTTCTTTCTCTTCTCTCTTCCTGCTTGTCTGCCTATGTACCTTCATTCCTGCCTGTACCCTTCCTTTAAGGAAAAAATAGAGACCATTTGCAACAGTTGGGTCTAATGAATATATACCAAACACTTCATCCAACAACTGTAGATTTTGCTTTCTTCTCAGGTGTATATGGAACATTCTCAGTGATAGATCATATGTTGGGACACAAAACATGTCCCAACAAATTTACAAAGATTGCAGTAGTACCAGCTATCTTTTCTGAGCACAATGACTTAAAACTAGAAATCAACCATAAAAAGAAAGCTGGAAGACCCCAGATTAACTGTAGACTTACCAATTTGCTTCTGAATGGCTGGTAAAAGAGGAAATCAAAGAGGAACTTAAAAAATACTTAGAGTCAAATAAGAATGAAGGCATGAGCTAGCAGAATCAATAGGATGCAGCAAAAGCACTAAGAGGGAAGTTCATTGTGATACAGGTTACCTCAAGAAACAAGAAAAATCACAAAACACTCTAACCCTTCATTTAAAACAACTAAAGAAAGAACAATTGTGGTCACAAATCATTAGAAGAAAGGAAATAATAAAAATTTGAGCAGAACTAAGAGAAATAGAAAACAAATAGAAAATTCAGACGATCAGTAAACCAAAAGTTGGTTCTTTGAAAAAAATAAACGGAATTTACAAACCATTGGCTAGACTCACAAAACAAAACAAGAGAAAACTCTTATAACTAGAATCAGAAATGAAAGGGGAGATGTTACGACAGATACCACAGAATAATAAAACACCGCGAGAGACTACTATGAACAACTTTGCCAAGAAAGTAGACAACCTCAAGGATATGGAAAGATTTCTAGAAAAATACAGCTTACTAGGAATGAACCTGGAAGTACTGGAAAACCTGAACAGAACAATAACAAGCAAGGAAATTGAAAAGATAATAAAAAATCTCTAAAAATGAAAGTCCAGGACCAGATGATTTTTCTAATGAGTTTTACAAAACCTTCAGAAAAGAATTAATACCTGTTATTCTCAAACTCTTCCAAAATATTGAAGAATGGGGAACACTTCTAAACACTCTCTATGAGGCTAATATCACACTGATGCCAAAAGCTAATAGAGACCTCACCAAGAAAAAATTAGACCAATACCTCTAAATGAATATAGATGCAAAAATTCTCAACAATATATTAGGGAACCATATCCAACAGTGCATCAAAAGGATCGGACACCATGACCAAGTAATACACCATATCAACAAGAGCAAGGGGAAAAACCATATGATGTTATCAGCAGAAACAAAAAAAAGCTTTTGACAAGATCCAACACCCATTTATAATAACCCTACTTAAAATGGGGATAGAAGGTATATACCTCCACATAATGAAGGCCATATATGATAAACCCACAGCCAACATAGTCAACAGCATACAATTGAAAGCATTTCCTCCAAGGTCAGGAGCCAGGCAAGGCTGTCCACTCTCATCACTGTTGTTTAACATAGTACTGGAGGTCTTAGCCAGAACAATTAGGCAAGAAAGAAAAGGAATCAAAATTGGAAAGGAGGAAGTAAAATTATCATTATTTGCAGATGACATGATTTTATATATATATTGAAAACCCTAAAAACCCTAAAAACTCAAACAACTAGAACTTATCAATGGACATAGAAAGAAGCAGACTACAAAATCAATACCAATAAATCCATTGTATTTTTATATGCAAACAACAGTAGAAGAAAACTAAATCAAGAAAACCACACCATTTAAAATAGAATTTTTAACAAATCAGATATCTTAGAATTAACAAAGGAGTGAAAGACCTGTACAATGAAAACTGCAAGTCTTAAAAGAAATAGAGGAGGATACCAAGAGATGGAAAGACATCCCCCGCTCATGGCTGGGAAGAATCGACATTGTTAAGAAGATTATTTTACCTATACAGATTTGATGCAATCCCCATTAAAATTCCATGGGCTTATTTCAAGGAAATAGAACAGAAACCTTGAATTTTGTATGGCACAACAAAAATCCCTGAATATCCAAAGAAATTATGAGAAAATAGAATAAATCCAGAGAGATTACACTCCCAAGATTTTGGGCTAGCACAGATCAGTGGAATAGGACTGAATCACGAGAAACTGACTTATATACAGTCAATCTGTGACAAAGGAACCAAAAACTTACGTTGGAGAAATGAAAGTCTCTTCAATAAATGTCGTGGGGATAAATTAGATAACCACATGCAAAAGAGTGAAATTAGACCACCCTCTCACCATTCACAAAAATTAACTCAAAATAGTTTAGAGACTTGGATGTAAGACCAGAAAGCATACAATTCTTGGAAGACAATGTAGGAAAGGCATTTCATGACAGTCAGCCTTAGAGAGGCCTGTGGGGACTCAACTCCAATATGAGGGGAAACAAAGACATGCGGTGTAGGGTAGGGGAACAACCACTGTGAAGAGCAAAAATAAATTAAGATGTTTCTTCCTCCTTTTTCTCCCTGCCTGCTTGCTTGCTTTCCATCCTGCCTGCACCTTCCCTTTAAAACAAAGTAGACTGAGGAACTGATCCAGATCTGGGAGGACACTAAGGTGACATCAAAGTTAGGGTTGTTGTGGGGTCTGGGTTGGATACTGAGAAAGAAAATGGCCCTCTGGTAAACAGCAGTGAAATTTGAATAAGGTCTGGAGTTAATAAATTGTACCCATGTTAGTTTTCTGACTTTGATAATTACGTAAGCTGGGTAAGGTTTTATACAAACTGTCTATGTTTGCATCTTTAAGTGTAAAATTATGTGAAACAATAAAAAGAAGTAAGATCATGTGTTTTTCAATTTTGTCATAATATTCACCAGATTTCTCTTTGTGACCATAAATGTAAGGGGTGAGGTCAGACTCAGTAATCTTCACTGATAGCAATAGTGCTAACACATAAAACTCTCGTTGCAGACACTGCTAAGTGATTACATGCCATGCTAGTGAAAGGCTCCGGAGCTCAACTGTCCAGATTTGAGATCTGCCTCTTCCACTTACTGATTTTTCAGACCTGTACTTTAGTTCCCTCACTTGTGAGGAATGGAAGTAAAAGTCACATTTCAGCCATACCCTGTGGCTCAGGCAGCCAGGATAGCTAAGGTGTAGGCCGTGTAAACCAAGCCCAAGGACCCGAAGCTGGGGAAACAAATAAGCAAACAAACAAAATCAAATCTCATACAGTTATGCAGATTGAATTAGCTAATTCATATACAGTGCTTAGAGGAGATAAGTAATTCACCCATGTTACAGAGCTAATAAGTAGCAAGCTGGGATTTGAACTAATTGGCCCCAGTTCAGAGCCCATGCTTCTAATCTGTCTGTTGAGTTGTTACTCTGGGCAGGCACTAAATGACACCTTTGCTACATTAGAGTTTTGCCCTGAAAACTTAAACCATGTGGCCTAGGCTAGATGAAAGTGTTATAAATAAATTACTTAAATGAGCCCTCAAGAAGAGCTGGTAGGGTTTGATGTCATCATTCACACTAGTTTCCACCTTGTTTTGCTAAGGTTGGAAAAATAAGATTTGCAGAAAGGTCATAGCAAAGATAAATGCTACCTGTGGAAATAGTTTAAATAGTAGCAGGTCAGTGGCATCAACCTGGTCTTACTGAGCATGATAAGTTGCTAGTTGAAGAAAATAAAATAAATATTTAGGTTTTGGAAATAATTATAATTATTGATCATCGGTATCTTAATCAGCATTACATACAAATAGATCTGATTAGGATTTTATCAGAACTCAATGTACATGAATGAAACTGAGACCTTTACTGATGAGAGGTCTTACTGCGTTTGTCTTTTTTTCTACAACAAAATTAGGTTGATCTTTTTTTAATATGGTTGGTATTGAACACCTTAATAAAAGGTGTTTTAATACTAAGCATGCATCCATCCTCAGTAGCACTGAAATTAAGATGAAATGCATGCATTAAGTACACATTACTGGCAGACCTTAGTGGCTTAGGTGTTAAACCTGGGCCTGGGGCGGGGAGGAACAACTACAAAAATAAAAATGTTGCTTCCTCTCTTCCTATCTGCTATCTGTGTGCCTTCATGCCTGCCTGCGTGCCTGCCTACCTTCCTCTTAAAAAAAGAAAAACAAGTATGGCATGCCTTCATTTGGTGATATATGTTAATAAGCATTATATCTTCTTGCTGAATTGACCCCTTAATCATTATATGATGTCCATCTCTATCTTTTGTTATGCTTTTTAATTGGAAGTCTGTTTTATCTAATATAAGTATAATTGTACCTGTTTTTATGTGGTTGCCATTTGAAAGTTGGGTTATACTTTGTCATCTCTGCATTGTTCCAGACAGTGCCTTTGTTCTTCTCTTTCTCTTCTTAGGTCAATTTGGGTATATTATTATGTTTTGATTGGTTTCTCTTCTTGTTATCTTCTTTGCTTTTTCCTTGGCGATGTATTTTGAGGTTAACCTGAGGTTAGCATTAAGAACTATGTTTATTTCCTATTTTTATTTGAAAGCAAGATTAGTCTTACACTCATTCTAACCATCCACATTTTCATTCTCCTTCCCACTTGTTATATTTGCTGTCTTACTCTTTTAAAGTGGGGTTTTTTTTGCCCTTTATGGAGCTTCCCTTAGTATTTTTTGTAGAGCTGGTTTTGTGGTAATGAATTTCTTATCGGAAAAGCTTTTTCTCATTCAGTTCTAAATGATAATCTTGCAGGGTATAATATCCTAGATTGAAAATCCTTTTCTTTCAACACTTTGAATATATCATGCCATTCCCTTCTGGCCTGTAGAGTTTCATTTGAGAAATCTGCTTACAGTATTTTGGGGACTCCTTTGTATATGACTTGTTTTTCTCTACCTGCTTTTAAGATTCTTTATCTGGTATTTTTGACATTTTGATGACAATGTGTCTAGGTATAGGTCTGTCTGGGTTTCTTTTGTTTAGAATTCTGTGAGCTTTCTGAGTCTGGAGGCTTGTTTCATTCCTCAGGTTAGAGGAATTCTCAGCTATCATTTCTTCACATACTTTTTTTTTCCTCCCCCTTTTCTCTTATCCTCTCCTTCTGGGACCCTTATGATGTGAGTGTTGCTCCTCTTGATGTTACCCCCTAGATAGTAAGTACTTTCTTCATTTCTTTTCATTATTTTTTCTTTTTGCTGGTTTGCTTGAGTGCCTTCCTCTGTCCTATTTTCTAGTTCACTGATGTTTTGGAGGCTTCATCCCTCCTGCTCCTGAGTCCCTCTGCTAAGTTCCATAGTGCAGCTACCATTTCTTCATTTCTTTGACATCTTTACTTCTTCTCTTTTTTGTTGTTCTTTCTCTATTTTTCTCTTGATTTCCATGAGTATGTTTATCATTGTTGCCCTCCATGCCATGTGTGTCTGAAGAACAGATGATTTCTAGTTGTTCTGGGAGAAGAAGATGCTGCACATGCTGCCAGGTTGCTGTCTTCACTCGCTTTCTCTGAACTTAATTTTAATAATGTATTTCGTTTAACCTAGCATAGCAAAATATTATTTCAACCATTATTTTAAAAGTTATTAATTATATGCTTTACATTCTTTTTCTTTTGTCCCGTCTTTAAAATCTTGCCTGTCTTTAAATTACAGTACATCTTAGTAACCAAACATGGATGGACCATAGCTAGTGGGTTGGACAAGGAAACTATATACAATTCATAGTCTTTGTCTAGAAAGTGAATGCTATTTGCCTTTGGGCACAGCCAAGGTTTGTATTCAATTTTTTAGGTGGACACCAACATTTGGTGGTGCCTAAATGCAATAAAATGTGCTCCTTCATAGTATTTATATATAGTCTCCCTTCCATCCACAGGGGATACATTTCAAGACCCCCAGTGAGCGGCCCAACCTTATATATATATAGTTGTCGGTTGCTGACGACAGTGATGCATTCTGAAAAATGCAACGCAAGGCAATTTGATCATTGTGTGAATGTCACAGAGTGTAATTACACAAGCCTAGGTGCTGTAGCTACTATACACTAGGCCATATGCTATAGTTTGTTGGGACCGCCATGGTTTTTGTGTTGTTTATCTTTAAATGACAGACACATTGACTCTTTTTTTTTGATACACACATACCTATTATAAAATTTAATTTAAACTTTGTTCATGGTAAGAAAGCAACAATAATAACTAATAGCAAAATAGAAAGATTATAACTGTACTTTAATAATGAAAGTTAGGTAACTGGTTTCTCTCAATATTTTATTATACATAATATTTTCATATTGTAGTTGATCATGAGTAGCTCATACTGTGGAAAATGAAACCACCAATAAGGGAACTACTGTATACTTAAATAAAAAAGCTTATGTAATTATGCTCTCATAGATTGATAGAACTTTTGGGTGTTTTGGCTTAGTTTTTCAATTTTAAACATGTATATTTTTGATTCACCAGCAGTTTCACATGTCAAAATTTATCCCATAGAAATATGTGAATGAACAATTATAAGAATTTTTACTTTAGCACTGTTTAATGTGGCTTTTAAAAGTGTGGAAGTCTGTATAAATGTCCACCAAGTGGAGATTCTATGGATTTAATGGAATATTCTGTAACTGAAAAAGACATGGTTCAGTGGAAAAGAGCACGGTGCAGAAATAGCATGTTCATGGAAAATAGGATGGTTCATTTTTATGTGAAAAGTAAATTAAATTTATATTTATATATGGAAAATAAATTCTACAAGCAAACTTAACTTTTTTTTTTTTCCCCTTTGTTGACTCGAGATCTCAGACCTGGGTCCTTGGGCTGTACATGGCCTGCACCTTGGCTGCCTGAGCCACAGGGCGCACCCAAACTTATAGGTTTATATAACGGATTACTTCTGAGAGATGGGCTGCAGGGGATTTGACAGTTCTCTACATGTTTCCGTTTTTGGATTCTTTTGATAAGACATTTATTTTTATACTTAGGAGATAACAGACATTTTAAAAAGCAAGCGTGATACACAGATATTTTGTATTTGCATCTTATAAAAATGAATTGGAGGATGCAACCTCAGGCAGCTGAGATGACTAGACATTGGACCTTGTAAAGCTCTAGAACCCAGGTTCAAGACTGGGACCAGGGAGAAAACCAAAAATTAAACTACCGAATAAAAATGCTTCTTCCCTCTTCCTTCCTGACTTCTACCTCTTTTAAAAATAAAGAACTGGAAACTATAAATGTTTAAAAATGTGAGTATTTATGGTACTTCCGTTCTGAGAGTTGTATCCAAATAGTCTGATACCGTCTGTGGGACAGTGTTTGCAGTCCTGAGTGAATAAAAAAGACACAGAGTTGTATGCATATGTAACAGGATCACAATGTAAAACAAACATAACTAACCAAAATGTTAACAATAATCATTTATAGGTAGAGGAACTAACTATACATTTGTGTGTGTGCGTGTTTGCTTTATTGGTTTATTTTCCATGCGATTATACTTTTTAAAATTAACTTATAATGGGGGAAATTACATTACTATTAATCTTGTAAAATTCATTTAAGAAAAAGTGAAATTTAGGAGGCTTAACTAGATGGTACAATAATCGAAGTATTTGATATTAATAGAAATGTTTTTGAAACTAAGTATCTTGCACATGAAAGTATCATATTTTTTGTTTGTGGATAGTGTTTTGCCCAAGCTGACATTTTTTGGTTAGAATTTTATAATTTCAAATATCATTCAGCCTCTTTTATTATAATGAACAAAAAGGGATATCCTCTCTGAATTCTCTTTGGTCTGATTTGTTCTGTATAATATTATATATTAGTTCAAACACTTTCTCCAAAGAATCTCAAAGCACTACATACAAAACTACCCTTTTTCTTCCTATTAGCAAGAAATGGAAGTGTGATATAGCTTAAATTTTAATAACACCTTGACTGAAATTCTAGGAATCAAAGTTAAATACTCAACTGTGCCCCTTCATTTAAAGATGAGGAAGAGGCATGCCTTGGTGGCTGCGGCATAGACCACATGAAGCCCAAGGACCTGAGTTTGAGACCTGGGATTTGGGGCTGGGGGTGGGAAGGGGAGCAGCCAAAAGGAATAAACAAATAAAAAGTATTTCCTTCTTTCTTTCAAAATGTTTCTTCCTCCTCTCCCTTCCTTCCTCTCTCTAATTTAAATAAGTAAGTAAGTAGAAGATGGGGGAAGAGAAACAGCCAGTGGCAATGGGCAGGGAAGTGAATAGGGATAAGGTGGAATTCTAGAATCCTTTTCTGGCACATACTATGCTGTACCACTCACTCCTTATGCTACTGCCAGTAAGTAGCTTTAATGATACTGAAAACTGAGACAAACACAGAGGAGGAAAATGGCAAGTCGAGTCTGTGTTTTGTCTGGAATAACATTTTAAAGGTTAGCATATTGCTCAAGGGCACAAGTATGTACTCTTTTTGGTGGGTGTAACATAAATGGATCTGTCTTGAACTGCACTCATTTGTAATGTGCTATTATCAGACTTCTGTCCTGTAGCATTAAGGTAAAAAGGGGGACTAGAGTTGTGAGTGGTGTTTGCGTACGAATTATTTCTGGTTCTACTCTGGAGCAAAATGTATCCATGATCTGTTCTGGAGTGTGTTAGTTCATGAGTGTGTTAGTTCATGAGTGTGTTTCCTTTACTAGGTTAATAGTTACTAATGTTGCCGCCTGTTTGTTTCCTGCTTTATTTAGGTTTCATGTCCTTAGCAAGTTACTGAGCTTCATGGCCCCTATTGACCATACTGCAATGAATGATGATGCCAGGTGAGTAATAGATTAATTATATGTCTCAAATGGCTTCATGACAGCCTGATATTGACCTGTTCTGCAGCCTGTCGCCCTCTCCATTTCCTCTTATCTGTTACCCATTTGTCATTGGCATCATAGCAAGGGTCCTTGTCACATCTCTTCCCTCCCATAATTACAATAAAACCAAAACAAAATTTCCATAAATCTCAGTGTTACTTCTGATAGTTGGTTTTTGTTTTTATTTTTGCTTTTTTTTCTACCTTTGATCCCCTGTCTACGATATCCGAGCTTGTTTTTAGGAAACAAGCAATACCTGTACTTGCTTTATGTGTTTGGGGGTTTTATGCATATGTTCTCCTTTATAAAATATCTCCAGAGATTGCTCTAGAGATGAACATTATGTTGTGTGTATTCAGGCTGTTGTTGAGAACTTTGTTTTAGTGTATTTTTGCAAAAGAAATACTTTCTCATTTCGTAAAACTGAAACAAGATTGAAATGTATACTGAAGGAAGTGTATAATTATAATATTTTAATTCAGCGATAACTTCTTTAAAGACTAAGTCTGTATTTTTTAGTTGGCATTCTGCTCTAATGAAGATTTCCCTTTTACTTATCATTTATTCATTTACATTGCTTTGGACTCATACTTTTCTATTTTATTTACAGAATATAATCTGTTATGTCATTATTTGTTTTGATTTAAAATTATCCCAGATTTTTGGAAGCTCTTTCAAGCTGACTTGTGTCCTTTTGAGATATCCCCATTCTTTCTCTGAGTACTTCTTACTTTGTGCCACAACAAGCTATTTTAAGGCTCATCTTATACTTTTCCCTGTTCAACCCTGGAAATCAGTGTGTCCCTAGGAGCCTTGATTCTTTTGGGTGTTTATGATATATAGAAACCAAGGTCTGGGTTTTAGGGGTGCTCATTGTTACTGGCTATCATTGCTTCTAGGCTCCCCCAGTGTACAGAGCTAAGAAATATGTGTGTATGCACTTATTCAAAGGAGATCATTACTTTCAACACATCAGAATATTTCAAGTTTTTATGAGATCCATTTCAGTATGTTCTTTTTTTTCTATTTTGTATCAGTGAGCATTTTCATGTCATTCAAATTTTAAATAATGCTGTGGTGGACATTTTTAAACACAAGTATTTTTTGCTCACAATATTGCCACATGTGGGTTTGTCAGCCTTTTCCTATAAGCTACATATATTTAACTTTTTTATTTGAGAGTAAATATATAGTTTTCTACTAAACTCTCATCAGATTTCCTCCCCTTACTTGAAAAGAAGTAGATCTGCAAGTTTAGATAAGCAAAATTATTGTTATTTTTTGCTTGTTTGCTTTTATTCAGTGTTTTGAATATAACACAGTTTATGTATGGTTCTAAGGATATTTATACTCAGAAGTTTATGACCTTTTTTTTTTTCATTGATTTCTGTGTCCATTCTGTTTTTAAAAATTAAGAGTAAAATGAATGCATCTTAGATTCTGTTAGGAGGACATGAAAAATTACATCAGCAAGAAAGGAAAACTGGGTATTGAAACACTAAACAAACCTATAAAGGTTACATTATTACCCCAGGTATAAAGTGAAAGCTGGCTAAATATTGGTGGCATCTTTTGCAGTAATACAGTACTACTATATCTTTTAGATGTTAACTTTCTGTCATTTTTAGTTGAGATTTTTCTTGAATCTCCTAATACCCTACAGGCACTTAGTTTCCCAGAATCTTACTTATTCACTCATTTTGAGGCTCTTCTATATTTAGACATGAAGTTTATTTGAAAATGACTATTACTTTGCCTGCAGGAAGCGTAAAGTCTGACTATAGAGTCATAAGCAAATGGGTGTTTATCTTTCTGAACGAATAATTCTACGGGTAGCAGGCAGTTGAACTGGCAGTAGTTTTCTCTTCTCTGTGATGTTAGGGCTGATATCTTCGGGCCTTTTCCTCCTGATCCCAAGATGGCTGCTGCAGGCATTTGAGAAAAAGGCATTTGAAGTAGGAAGAAGAGTAGGAAGAAACATTCTATTTTTATTTGGGTGTTCACACCAGTTGCTTCCCCTTCAGCCTGGGACTTGAACTGGTTTGTGACTTGCTACTTCAGAGGCGATTGACCACTGCTCCACCAGGGCACACCTGTTTTCTTCTTATCAGAATAGTAAAAGCATCTCCCGAATCTCCTGCAACAAACTTCTTGTATCTCATTGGCCAGAATTGTGTTACATTGGCATTTCAAGCAGAGCAGGCAAGGAAGAGAGTTTGGGAATGTGTTTGTTGGGTAACAATCCTTGTGGCTTTCAGTATTTATGCGGAAAAGGCTATCCCTTGTGGACTGATGGCTCATTGTCATCATTGTTCTCTAGCCTGTTTAGCCACTTAACAAGGAATTTAATAAAAGTCTTGAAACTGGAGAACTAAGCACTTATTTCCATCGAAGTGCACTCCGTTCCCCGTTGCTCCTTAAGGGTGCAGAAGCAGACATCCGCTTCACTACTCATGCTCCACAGTCGGAACAGGCCAAATAAACAATGGGCGGATAGAATAGGGGTATTAGGTCTTTCTGCTTCTAATGTCAAAACTCCCAAGGCCAGTAGCTATTGTATTGTTACTTTATCTTACATAAGGAGACTGCTGTAGTTGATCTATTTTGTTTTTCTGTGGACAATCCCATAACTAAATAATCTAGCACTGTACTTCGTGTGTCCTGCTTTGTACACTACAAAAGATCTTTGAGGAATGGGAAACTTTCCTAATTGTTAGAGTATTGATATCAGCATATACTACTTTTCCTCAAGTGAGTAGTTTCGGTTTTGCTAAGTTACACTTGTATGAATACGAGTCCTTTTGTTGTTTTTTTAAAAACTATTTTGAGGTAAAGGTTTTGTAAAAGCATGACACCAAGACCAAAAAAAATATGGAAAATTTTTAATAGGTTCAGTGCATAAAAGTCATATTTAAAAAGACATGAAAAGCATTTATAAGTAAATGACAAATTAGAATGAAAAAGTTTATATGTGACATTTTTCTTTACTATGTAAAGTTTCTATGAACCTCTAAGAATACCCCAATAAAAATAATGGGCAAAGGCTGTCGAAGAACAAACTTAGAAATCCTAAGAAATATCTCAAATGACCAAAACACGTAGACTTTCAACTTCATTAATCAAAGTGATGAAAATTAAAATAATGAGTTTTATTTTTCCTTATTAAATTGGAAAGCATTAAAAATGATAAAAAAAATTTAGAATCTCAATTGCTGATGGTATGGGGAAAGACACTTTCACATACCGTGTTGGGAATGTAATTGCAAAATCATTTTAGATGACTGTTTGGCAATGTGTTTAAAAATTTTAAATGTATACGTATCTTGACCCAGAGAAAAATCTGCTTCTAGGACTTCACCTAAGGGAATAGCACTTTAGCAAATATATTTGTGTGAACAATCTTTATTGCAACATTGTTAATAATGGGAAAAGTAAGAAATAATCCAAATGACAATTAATAGGAAACTAGCTAAATCACAGAAAATTATTCAGTGAAATTATAAGCAGGTACTAAAGGATGAAGTGGTACTGTATGCATTAACATAACATTAAATAGAAAAAATTAGTCTATAAAATACTCTTAATTCTTTTTTGAGTAAATAGATATGTATGATAGAAAAAAAATGATGTCTATAAAAATATTCTGTTATGGATAGGTCGCTTTATTTTATTAATAGGAAAAGAAACTGCTTGTAATATGATCCATTTTATATTTATAAAGTAAATTAAAACAGTTCTATATGTACACACACATGTATATATGTGTACATGTATGTATGTATATATTTATATTTTATGGTGCTTAAGAAAGTATCTGGAAAGACTGTAACATCATAAATGTTTACTTATGGAAAAGGGGATGAAGGAAGACTTCGATGTTTGATATTTTGTACTTCTATTTTGTTCTAATTTTTTGCCAGGAAAATGCATTTATATTAGCTCTCATTGAAAAACAAGCTCTGAAACAGTATATACCAAGCTCTTCACATACTTTTGGGTAGAGTAGAAGATATTTTTCTTTCTATTCTATGTTTGAATTTTTTTTATAATAAGCTTGTATTTTTATCAATAGAAAAAATGACACATTTTGAAGATTATATAGGAAATAGATGAGGTGGGAGGTCCTGTTATTTCTGTATTGCAGTATATAAATGAAAGATACTTTCCCACTTTTGGCTTCTGCCCTATAGACCATATGGATAAAGCTGGCTTTTTTATTATCTGACTAACTTCTCAGTCTTCCCCTCTGTGCTTCCTATGCTTCGCCTATGCTTTCTATCTTACCTAGATCTGGAGAGAGAAGGCCTTCTCTGTTCTTCAGTTGTTCCTAGGTTCTATTTATTATTCCACACACATGCCCACATTGGATTAATAGTGTTTGGGGGGAGAAGGGTATCTGAGTGCTCTCAGTCGTCCTTGAATCTCATATCACTTGTCCAGTTTGAACTAAAAATCTGCACTTGGTTGAATAAAGTTGAAACTGAGACTTAACTCTCATTAAGGGAGAAAGAAGAGATCTTTAAACCGGGTATTAAGTTGTCTTTAGTGGAGAAAGAAGTGCTATCTTTAAAACGATCTTTAACGAGGTAGTGGCACCTTGTTTCTCCTGTGGGTGATGCGGTGTAGCTGTGTCGCTGATTTCTGCTGATGCGTGTTTTCTCGTGCTAGGATTTTTTTCTCTCCCAGATACTAGTTTTTTTAACCCTTTTAAAATGCAAAGTAACCTAGTTTGAGTCCTTGGGGAGCATTTCTTTCTAGATATACTTTGGATACTGATTTAAATGCTTTATGTGTCTTCAGGTCTCTTTTGTTAATGAAAATTTCATATAACCTGATGATTTCTATGTGCTGGTCTGGTAGATTTTTACTCCATTGTGAGGGAAAGTGCTGGTTTCTCTTGCAGGCCTGATGAACATTCCCAGTGCTAAAAGAAAACAAAAGAAATACCACTTTGCCTTTTATTGTATGTTTACATGCAAAGGAGAAAATTACCATGAGCTTAAAAGTGATAACTGGCGTTGCTAAACCCTTGGCGCTCTTAACATGGGATAACTAAACTGCAGCGTGGCTACCGATATCATAAAATCATCTTGGCTAAGAGGGCAAAATCCCAAGTAGTGTTATAGAGACAGTTGTCAATGGGCTATGGAGAAGCAAAGGCTTGATGTCTCATTGGTAGAGAACCCTCTAAGCATCTCGACACCATCAAGAACAGGTTAGAATGTTACATAGTTTACAGCATTACTGTTCATTTCCCTGACTGAAGTTATTCTAAACTGATAAAGGACATTCTATAAACAAAGCTTACCTTACATGTTGTGAAGCTCCGGGAGGGAATATGAAATCGAAGTTCAGATGCTCTCTTATTATATAGTTCTAACAAAATGAAGAATTTGGAGATTATGGAAATGATGTAATAAATATGGAAATTTTTTGGCCCCTTCGAAAGACTATTTGAGGTAGACTTTTTAATTTTATTTTTTAAAGAATTATGTGTATGTATTTAGAGGAAAGAAGTAGGCAGGAATGAAGGCAAGCAGGCAGGCAGGCAGGTAGGAAGAGAGAGAATGAAGAAGTGTCCATCAGTCCATTTAATTGATTCTGTTGGTTGCTCACCCCCGTCCAGACTGCAAACCCTGGTCTTTGGGCTTTTATTTGGACTTTGCCATTAGTGCTTAACCACTAAGCCACAAGGTGGCTTTGAGACAGATTGGAATGTGTTCCTCAAAACTGGCCACTGCCTCAGATTTGGGAACCAGAGTCCGCATGAAGTGTGCTGTCGTCATGGACACGGTCTCAGTGGCAGCACTCAGCTGGATGTGTGCCCGAGAAAACTGATGTTCGCCCAGCGGCTACAGTGGGATAGTGCCCACTGAAAGCATAGGTTATTGTCATCTTCCTTAAAAGCTTTTCTTCTTCTACAAGATGATAGCAGTGTTTACATTTTATATGTATGTCCTTCATTCCTTTGCAAATAACTTAGACGTTCTCAACAGGAACAGCAAAAATTTCCAAACCATTGCCTCTTTCTTTTATAAAACTGCTGGCATTAAAAAGAACCAGGAGAGGATCCTTTAATGATAACTGCTAAGTCCAAATTACATTATTGTTTTACATCTGGAGTTTTAGAAAAGAAATGTACAAGTGCGATCCAGCCTTGTAAAGTGCTTTGTCAACATCACTGCCACGTTGTTCTTGAGGTGCCTTAGCACAATAGAATCCGTACAGGCAATTTATCTTCGGCCTGCCATCTTTGTGTGTGGGTCTGTACCCTAAATATGGGCACGTTCTGCTACTACACTGATGATATTCTTTTCCCCCTAATTGGTAACCCGGAGATTACTTAGACCATTTTTTATTCCCCTTTGCCTAGTGACCCCTTTATTTAATAGAAATATGCACTGGATCATATTGAAAATTCTGGTGTCATTTGCTTAACCTTTGAGAATGCATTGGCTAGCCACCCCCCAAATACTCTCTACTGGGCGTTTTTTGTTGGTTAAAAACTTGCAAGTAAGAATGGTTAAGATACATATGTTTTCTCTGAGGCTTCTTATCTTCTACAGAAGACACAGGTTATTCTGACAGGTGAAACAAGTCTGGGCAAATATGCAACATAGATGTAATCAGCAGGAAGGAGAGCAGTATTTTCACTGGGGTTGCCTTTTACCAGCATCATTAAAGGCTCCCATTACTCTTTTATTAGAGGTTCCCTCTCTTCCTTATCAGATTACAGAATGAACATAACTCATGGCAGTGATTTGATCTCTTGTTTAAGAGGATTACAGCTTTGCATTAACTCGGATTGACACAGTTTATAATTCGCTTATTGATACTCAGGCAGGAGTCGTCACATGTTTGCCCCCCAGCAGTGCTGAGGGGGAAGGGCCCCCATATATCATCATTAAAGATGGTGTCTGGCACAGAGATAGGAGGAATTGGGGGCTTCCTCTCCAGTAATGTCAGAAAGGACAAAGGAAACATTCTCAAGTTCAAACCTAAGACTCAGGCCAGTGTTTTAAAACTGGTTTGATTATGTTTATTGAGCGTTATTTACAATAGCTAAGATACGGAAACGTATCTACCCATTGCCAGACGACGGGTAAAGAAGCTGTGATATATTTACACAGTGGAATACTACTCAGCAATTTGTTTTTTAAAAAGATGGTATTTTGCCATTTACTGCAAAATGGAAAGAACTCAAAGGGATTATGATAATGAAATAAGTCAGAGGGAAAAGGACAAATGATTTCACTTACATGTGCAATATAAAGAACCAGAATTAATGAACAAATAAAACAAAATTAAAATAAACCGTTATTGTCAGACAACAGAACTTGAGGTTACTAGAATGGAAGATGGGTAGCGGGTACAAGCAGAGGTGGAGGGAGGTCCAAGGGATATTGATTTCTTTTCTGATTATTTGTCTAATAAATAAATTAAAAAATTTAAAGCAAGGTTAAAAATAAAGCACTGTTATTATTTCTCCTGTTTTTTTCCTGATCTGTTACTATTCAATCTTATGCAATTTTAGAAACTTTGTATTCTCAAATTGAAACCTTGGTTCCAAGCAATCGGGATGTAGAGTGACAAAAGCACATCTTCCACACGGAGAGTATAGATGTTGAACAGATAAATATTTCTTCAAAATGGCACTTCTTAACTGTAGTCCTCATTTCTACAGTCAGATACCCATCATTTCTTCAGAGATTTGTGAATCTCCCCTCCCATCCCAAAGGGGTCTTTCATATGCTTTAAGTTAGTGTAAATGTTTCTCTTAAGGACTTACTGTTTTTGAGTTCTTGTATTATTATTGTTCTTAAATATGTATTATAATATCCTGTATTGTGCTAATCATGGCTGTGCCACTTGTGAGTATGCAGTAGCTAAATGTTTTTCACCTTAATTTAGTGATTCATCCATATGAATATATTTCGCACAGTGACCACTCAGCTAGCATTAGGTTGCTAAAATATGTAGACCATTTCTAAGTTCATTCATTCTTTGATTTTTCTACTCTAAGTTTCCCACCCTATTTCTCATTGGCAAGGAAATGACATAGAATAATAATGTCACATTCCACCTATTGAGCATTTACTATATGCCAGATACTGCATATACATTTAATTCAGTTCTTATAAGAAACCAGTGAAGTGATTGACATTATCTGCATTTTATGACAAACATACTGAGGCATAGAGCAATTAAGTAAATTGCCCACATTAAACAAGAATGTAGTGGAACTGGCTTATAGGCATCCAGAAGTGTGGTTCCTAACCCCTGCCACTGTTTACAAGAAATCAGCAAGCTTTTAGAAACAGGGGAATGATGCCCAGGGAAGCTGCTTTCCCCCAATACACACAGAGCCTTTCTCTCAAAAACTTTTGTGTTTTTTTGGTAGGGAGTGGGGTGGTGGATCTTGTTTAGATTTAAATGATTTTTTTTCTCTTTTATAATAGGAATGCTCCTGTATAGAAAAGGTTTTACCCATTCATTCACATTTTAGTGTGAATCACTGAATTTCCAGACCTGCTCTTATTGTTACACCATTCTTTTGGTTATAGAGACCCCAAAGGCTTGATCCAGTCTATTCAGTTTGCACTAAGAGTTCTACCTCTGCCATGTTCAGGCAGCTGTGGAACCCTTTACTAAGAAACAGTGTCTTTTCCACCATAATAAACACAGTGCATGCCTGTGAAAGAACATTTGAAAAATGGAGAAACAACAAAAGCAAAATTTATCTTTACCTGCGATTGAGAGTTGAATATTATTAATACTTTACTGTTTTTTTTTTTTTACAGAATTGTTTCTGTTTATATTTTACAAAGTTGTATACATAGATGTTTTTGAGTCCCTTTTTGCCAGTTAGCTTTATATTATAAGCACTTTAAGACCACTAAATATTTTAAAGATATAATAATAACTTTATAAAGGAAAAGTACAGGCAGGAGTGAAGGGAGCAGAGGAGACAGACAGGAGCAGAGAGAAGGAGAAGCACTTTATTTATTTTTATATAGTTGTTTATCTTGATTATCGTCACCAACCCTGGTACTCAAACTGGGATCCTTGAGATGTATATGGACTGCGCTCTCAGTCAGAGGCAGCTGACCAAACCACTACTCCTCTGGGGTTGTTAGCATTCTAAGTTTTCCTTATGTCTTTAGAATCGGCTCTTAGAATGGTAATAATTCTTGGTAATTCTTTCATACGCTTTGTAATAATTCTTGATGGATTGTGTTAATTCACGTGCCCACCCCCCCTCAGCTGAGACTTATGTCATTGCACCTTTGCTAAATAGTGAGCTTTCAAAAATAGTTTTTATTTTGATATGGTAAAAATTATCACTTATTCTTATTTATAATTTTTGTAACAAAGGTTACTTTATTGAGTGTGTTATGTCCTGGGATAAATAGTGTTTATTTTCCTTTTCAGTAGTAAACTTGAAGAGTCTAAAATTTATTAATCTTTTATGTTTTTTACTTTTATCCTTTGCCCATTTTTCTTTTTGAGTTTTAGTTTTTCTTGCAGTTGTGCAAACTCTTTATATTATGGTTTTATCCCTTATTTTTAGAAGTTTTCTTATTTTGCTTGCCTGTTAATGATTTTTATTGGTCAAACATAAGTTTTACCTTTTCTGTAATCAAATATAAAACAGATTTTCTTTTGGATATTTTTCATGGCTTTATGTTTCAGGCAATCTCCTCTTATAACCTACCATCAGTTATTCACTTGTATTTTCTCTTAGTTTCATCAGATTTCTTTTAATCGGCTTAGAACATTAATATATTATCCAATGGTCTCTACTTTCCATTTCTGCTGACTCTTTGAGTCGAGATATATATATATATATATATATATATGTTTTAATTTTCCATATAGACTATTGTACTAATAGTCCCTTGGTCTAATCTAATCAGTTCTATGTATCATAACCAGATAAATTTCCTAAAATATCTCTTGGTGCATGTCCAGGAGCAGAATCCCTGCTCAAACCTGCCATTCAAGGGCTGCTCACCACCTGTTTCTGTATCACACCCGTGGGGCCCTGCAACCCTGGGAGCACACTGTCCTCCCCACGTGCGTCTCTTAATTCTGCTGCTTAACCTGGAGCGGCTCCGGCTCCGGCTCCGGCTCCATTCTCCACCTCAGGTTGGAATGTTTTTCAGTTATTGGCAGGCACCAGCCTTTCCAGGAAGACTTTTACGACCCCCACCTCCCCACTAGTGGGGGAACTTTCTCCTCCTTGCACCTATTTTATTTGTTCTTATGTAACGGTGTTCATTACGGTTCAAGTCAGAGTTGCGTGCGTGTGTTTACCGTGGTCTTGAACGGCAGGCCCTTGAATAATGCTTTTCTATTCAACAACTTTTTGTTAAAACGTTGATGACGAACAGAAATATTGGTTCCCGCAGGTGGGTCACCATGTGGAAGTTGTATGTTCTCAGCCTGTCTGTGTGGTCTTCTCTCCGGTTTCCTCCCCCGCCCCAAAGATGCACAGCCGTTCTCACTGTCGCATCTCACTGTCCCCGTTTGGGGAGCGAGCGTCCTGGCAGGGTTGGGTTCTCATCCTGCCCCCTGAGCTGCTCCGGGAGCTGGACTAAGTGGACTGGAATTTGGTTCTTTATTTAAAATTTGGTGATATTTTTGTGACTGGAAATCTGTCGTAGGAACTTACTTCCTGTTTCTATCAGGAAGCCTATGGCAAAACTGGTGTCATTTTGTGTTGTTTTGCTTAAAGTCATATTTCCAGGAACTTATCATTACTGTTAAGTAAGGTCTTACCATATTTGGTATTATCAAGGTTTTATGCTCCTGATTTGTAATAATATATTTTTGTTCCAACTGTATTTTGTCTTATTCTATAGCATTTTTAAACATAAGTATTCTTTGCAAAACAATGTATTTAGAGTCCTTTCCCCAGCTGATGTCAGCTTTCTCTAATCTAGAGAATGGATTCAGGATTCCTGAGTACTGTGCTATGCCCTGGAGCTCACATACCATGTGACCTTGAAGACTTCTCTGTAATTCTAGTTTCCTTTATAAAGTGTGAAAATAGTCCATTAGATTCTTGAGAATGAAATATTTAAAACTTTGTTTCTGGGGATTGTTGTAACTATTGTGTATTAAGTAAACAAAGTTTATATTTTCACATATGTCTATGTTATATCACTATCTCTGCCTACAACTCAACGCATTAACCTATTTGTGTGCAAACCTGAAAAAAACAGTAGGCTCTACGTCTCCTGTCCGGAATGTCTTTACAGGCCTTTGGCTTGTAAGTCTTTTTACAATTTGCTAGTCAGATTATTTTTGCAAACAGTCCTATAAGATGGATGAACAAAGGTTTTTCTTCTTATACTGAAATCTTTCCAAATCAGCTAACTTCTTTATTGTGCTTTGCTCTGCACCCCTAGCACCTTGTACGTGTTCACACTGTATGTGCCACTTACCACGGGTCATGTCCTAATTGTTGCGGTGGTGTCTCCACGCAGACAGCTGAGGGCCAGCTCCACATTGCTCTCGTTCCCGGCCCCAGAAGTCCAGCCGTAGGGCTTCCTATTCCCAAACCTTTCCGAGTGAGTTTTTGAGGTCATTTTTACTTAGGAGGAACCCTGGAGAAAGATCTTTCAAGAATGCGCTTGCATCTCCATCACTGGAAGAGTGGACACCATAAGCTCTGTTAGACCGTGGCTTCCTCCTGCTCATGTAGGCCGTTGCATGCGGTTAGGTGTGCTGTCACTGTGGTCCTGCCTCTAGCTGTGACTTACTGTGACACACGAGAATCCAGCCAGGGCTCTCTGGTGACCTGTATTATATGTAACACAGCTTCAGTTCTGATTATTTGGACTGCTTTCAGGATTTGTCTGGTTTCAGAAGAAAACAGCTGTGGAAAGGGTTCTGTGCCTGTATTAACAAGACATAATAATCCCTGGTTACCTTTTGTGATTTTTAGTGTTGGTATGAAGTGTCAAACCAAAAAAGGATATTTAGATAAAAGGGCTTTGCCTGATTGTACTTTGAGTTCAAGGTGCTGGAAGCCTCATTGTAGTGGGACGCTATTACTAACTACCCTGGAAATGAGGTCCTGAATGAGCCATAACCACACCTTGTTTTTCATCCATTGTCTCCCTCTGGGGAGCAGAACACTTTATAAACATTAACTCTTTTACCCTCTAGGCACCTCCACTTAAAAGGTAAATAAGACTGAAGGCTCTTTCTTCTCCAATATAGATGAAGCATCAGCCCAGAGAGGGAAATTACTTGATGGAGGCAGGGGAGGCATCAGTGCCCAGGTGTGTGGAGTCCCTGGTGGGGTGTGGAGCCTGGACTGCGAGGTGGCCACTGACCTCCCCAGAGCTCTGTGCAGTTCCCTTTCTGCTGCTTCTAGCCTGGGGGCTGTGGGAGGAGTGGGCCTTTTGTCTCGTGTGGAATGTGAAATGCTGCAAAGACGAGCAATTGTTCTTTGATGCTTTGTGCTCCTTTATAAGAAAGAAGAAATCAATACACATTTTCTCCTACCGCACTTGGCAGCACTCCGCCTCCTCAGCCTCTCTCCTCCCGCAGGGGTGGGGGTGGGGGTGGGGGTGGGGGTGGGGGGCATGACCCCCAGCAAAACAGACTCACAGACTCGGCTTCCAGGGGCAGAAACACAAACTACTCATTTTGCATTTAGCAATCAGGCTTTTTAAAGCCAGTCATATAACTGTCTGAGGCGGCCATCAAATAGCTGACTTCAGTGACTATTTGGTGAGCTGAGTTGTGAGAGTGGGGGAGAGGAACCCCCATGGCAGACATCCAGACCTGGGAGTCCTGGTCAGTACACCTGGCAGGTGTCTGGTATGATAAACCTTACTTTTCCCAACAGTTCCTATTTGATCAGTGTCAGTAAGCTATCCAAATAAGAGCCCTAGCTCAGGGTGGCTTGTTTTTTTTTAATCAGAAACTCTGACAATGATACCTGTAACTTTTAAAAAATAGTTTCCTGCCATTAAACAGTAAGGTGCTGGGCACAAATAACAAAGCTTAGCTACCATTGTTAACAGAAATGGTAGTTGAGAGGGCAGTGGGTGGCTGGTGAGGACATGGGGGTGTCAGAGAAGAAAGCAGGGCTGATCAGAACAACTCAGAAGGCGAGGGCTCCACCAGGAGAATGAAAAAGGGGAGGAAGCAGAGCTGGGAAGGGAGGGGCAAGATCTCTACATGGGCTGAGGTGTCTGGCAGCTGGCTGGTCAGGAGTTAGATGTGCTCACTCCCAGGGTCAGTGCAGCTGAGCAGAGCCTATGAGTCGGTGCCTGGGGTCTTTGCTCAGTAGGTTCTTCTATGGTTGCATTGGTACTGGGTTTTTACGCAACTTACTACCCGATGTAATAGAATACCTCGCTGAAGCTCTGGGTTGACGTTACCTTCACTGATTTCTATGTGCTCTGACTCCCTAAAAGTCGAACATAAGCAAGAGCTGAGGTACCTCCTATTCTGTCCCCTGGGCCCCGGGAGGTTGGGCACAGTCTCCATCCGGATACAAAATGTAACATGAGCGTCAGTCTCACCTTTGGCGCTGTGGAAGGAAGTGATTCACATCTAAGCAGTGAAGCATCCCCTGGCTTTTACCAGGAGCTGTTAGAGGGGCTGCTGTTTGAACAAGGAGCCTCATCTTCTTGCAGCCAGCAGTCACAAAACTGTAAACACAACACCGGCCAACTCTATTGCCAGGCTCGTGATGGCTTGACGTTAATATTAAACGTCCCCAGCAAGGCAGAGAGCTCTGCAGCCCAGCTCCAGAGTGAAAATAAAAATAAAGAGAAAACCCTACTAAAAGCAGTACGATGATTTGTCGTTTTTCCTTTGTGAGGCCATTTGTCTTCTTTCACATCGAATCCGTTATAAAACAGTCAAACTGTGAAAGTGGAAATCATCCCAGGTATATGGAATATTAATGCACAGAAAAGGAGGCAGCATCCCTTTTGTCAGAGAGAAGAGTGCTCCTCTCCCACCCCCCACCTCAGTTTTTTGCATGTCTACCAAGAAAAATTCTTTTTCTTTAAAAGAATTAAAGAATTTGAAAGAACTGAAGCTAGTGGTGGGGATGATGCAAGTTTCCAGTATTTTTCTTCCATTGTTCAAATGTACGGGTACTGTGTTTGTCACTAACTTACTTGGGGCTAAGGAGGGGACACAGGGAGGAGAAAACCTTCCAAGTTTGCCTGCATTCCCTCCTCACCTTTCATTCCTTGTCCCAAGCCTTTTGGTTCCTTTGTTTGGGGCCTGAACTTGCTGCTTTGAACATTTATAAATCCTGAGTCTGTCCGATGTTTAGGAGACAGGCCAGAGGCCACGTCGCCATCAATAATTTACAGCGGTGGGGCTAAAAGCATTGCAGAGGTTTGAAGGACCTAGTTCTGACCTGACCAAAAGAGCAAATTGGAACAGACCTTCTAGAGTCTCCTTCAAGCACTGGGGAGGATGGCGATGAGAGCAGACACGCGAGGTAATTTATGGGCGCAGTTTGCTCAGCCGCACTGCTGGCCTGGACCACTGAGAACTGCGTAGTAGACTGCCACCTCGTGGCCGCTCTGGGCAGCTGCGGTGCGCCCATGCTGGAGCTCTGCAGAGCACGCCGCGTCTGATTGGAGCTGTGCCTTGTAACCAGATTTAAGTAACTGGTGACCGGTGACTGTGTTCTCTGAGTCTCTGTTATCTAGTTAACTTGATCCGGTTAAGAAAAAAGTCCAGGTAAGAGAAGGTCACTTTCTTTTCCTATGCCTGCTTTCTTTGTTTTGTTTCTTGGTAGGGGATTGTGATGCGATTTCAGGGAAGCCCAGGATCCACTTGCTGCTGCTGGAGATGTTGGGAGGAGAGTGAGGGAGGGTTAAGTGCTGAACTCTCAGCTACATTTACATTTTCCACTCAAATGTGTGTACATCATTTTGCCTAGACAATCTTTCTCCTTAACAAAAGCTGCATCTTGGACGACTATCCCAGCAATTCAGTCTTGAGAGACAAAGTTCCAGGGTACATCCTGTGCTTCTGATCCCATTCCTGTGCTGTGACGGGTTGTCGCTCCACCAAATGGCTCCCAGGGAGCATGGCAAGTGCTTGCTATTTGGATCGATATACTTTGCCTTTTAGGTCTTGGGAACATTTCTCAAATATCTTTCTTTTGCTGTAAAGTGACTGATACAGAGTAGAATGGATTTGGGTCTGAGTGAGAAGGAGGAATGAAAGATTATTAAAGCAAGGTGCCATTTTGTCTCTAGTGTTTTGGGGAACAGACCACAAAGTATTCAGATGACCAGGGCTAGGATCCCTTTGCTTGACGTCATTAGCTTGTGCCAAGTGAGAATTGGCAAGGAATCATTTCCAGTTGATATTTGGAATGTTGTCAGCATATTGGTAGGCAGAGCACAGCAGAGTGGAAGCTCTGTGAAGGCAGGGAGCAGCGTGTGTTTAGAATATAGGAGGCAGCAGAGTCCTGCTCTGCCTGCTCTGGGTTAAGTAGGCTGCACCAGACACGCTGACATTGGCTTGGAGGGGTATGCGAGCCTTACCATCCTTGGTTCTTTGACAAACTGGAAGGAAGACTCAGAGGAGTTCAGTTAGGGCGGCAAGAGAACTTCAAGCCTTGTCATAGAGGACAAGAGTAAACAGTTCCTTTCACTAGAAAATAACAGATCTAGTGAGGGGAAGACATAAAAAAGTTAAAGTGCGGCCCCAGTGAAGATCAGTCAGCTGCATTCCCCGGATCTAGAGGGACAGGGCCCGTGGGTGGAGTCACAGCGCATCAGAGCCAGGTCCAGCATCAGGTGTGTTCACGTCTCTCTCAGAAAGGACTGGGTTGTCCTAGACAGATTTACTTCCAGCTCGGCTTGCACTATGTCATCATGTCTTTGTTTTCCTCCACAAATCCAACAAAGTTCAAATAGGCATTCAGATTTTTTAAATGCATTTATTCTACCTTTGTGTTCTACTTTGAGGCCAGAGATCATACACGTCCACTGCATATTCATAAGCTCTCCCAGCACAAGTGAGTAAATTATTTTCAAAACACAAACATGTGAGGGAAGGCAGGACTCAGTAACATCACCCGTAATTTTAATAGCATGACTGCCATAGCGACCAGGCTGATCAATTGTGATTTTCTTTGCAACTGCGCTTATACTCTCTGCTCAAGGATTCGGTTTGATCAAGCTCTGCTAGATACACACAGTTCTGGGCTTGGCACCCTGAGCCTCACGGTCCCTTTGTGTGTTTCAGCATCCTTTGATTCTTAAATATATATCTAAGGGATTGTG
The DNA here is from genome assembly GCA_004363575.1 of Solenodon paradoxus. Taxonomy (NCBI): domain Eukaryota; kingdom Metazoa; phylum Chordata; class Mammalia; order Eulipotyphla; family Solenodontidae; genus Solenodon; species Solenodon paradoxus. Next base: position 176,953 of record RJWH01002221.1, read on the forward strand.
TTAAGCAGAAACAAATGCTCCACCACTTTTGTGTGCAGTGCGAGACCCTCGGGTGGGAGAGGGAGACGTTGAGAGGAGGATGCACCCAGTGCATGCCGGGATGTGTCTTATATGTTTAGGGAGACCCCCACCCCACCCCCGTGGAGTAAGAATTGAGCAGTTTCAAAGTGATCAAGGACAAATTATGTGTATAATTTAAATCAGGAAAGCAGCAACGTGGTTCTCATCGGTATGCTCGGAAGACTGACTACACACTCCTGATGTGTAATGCTTGCTCGGAGAACATGATGTCCTTTTGGAGGCTGTACAGTTTCTTTGGGAAGCAGTGGCATTGCTGCTTGCTTTCGGCTGCCTGCCTGCCTTTGGCCACTGGAGCTGGAAGCTGCAGCTTGGGGCAGCTGGAGGCGTGGCAGTCTCCGCTGCAGGCAAACACTTCCTTCGGTGTCCTAGATGCTGTGAGCTACTGACCTGGTGCACTGAAAGCCCCACACAGATCATCTGCAGGTTTAAGATGTTCCTTTGTACTGTTTGCCCAAATAACAACGTGAAAGACATGGGTCTGCGCTGCAGTTGGTGCAGCGCGCACGTGGAGCAGAGGGGAGCGCGGCTGCGGGCAGCGATCCCACACGTAGGCCTCTTGTCTTCTAGGTCCGCGTAGAGCCGTGCCCGCCCCGCAAGGACTTGCATTTCACAGCTAGACTGCGTGCTTTACGCCTCTTCAGAAGCGTCACATAATAAATAAACAATCCTAATACACACACACACTCACACATAGATACATTCTGTCTTTATGGAAAATGGCTGCTAATCCATGATCATTTTTTTCCCCAGAAACAGGTTTTATGATAATATAGTAAAAATATTAAATTAGAAAATGCCTCACTAAGGGTTATAAAATCTTACTACACTAGAGATAGGTAATTATCCCCTCTACAGCCTAAATGACAGTTTAAAAGAAATAAAAATGTTAGTGCTCATTACTTGCTTTTGTAGGTTGCAATAAAAGGTAAGTTAAATTTTAATTCAAAGAAGAGCCCCTGCTATCGACCTTCTACCTCAGGTCCAAGTCCTGTTAATTACTCTGCAGGTTACCCTCCTGCATGATCCCTCCATGAGTACCTTTTCCACAGTGGACATCCCCACGGGCCACTGAGGCCAGAGTGTGGGGGAGAGAACAAAGGAGGGAAGGCATTTCAGCCGAGCGATTCAAATCTTAATTCTTAGCGTGAGAGGGAGCGGGAATCGCGTGTTTCTGTAAAAGCCCCAAGTTCATTATGCATGGCCTTAAGGGGAACTCCAGTATTAAACTCTGCACGTACCCCGGAGAGTCAGACAGACAAGGTTAACCTGAAGGATTGATAGTGCAGCTTCTCTGCACGACTGAGTCCCGGTTAGCAGGGACACCGCAGGGGAAAGCGCTCCATGCAGTAGGAGGTGGTCTGGCCCTCCATCCCACGGTGGCTTTCTGGTGCCTGGTTTTATTTTCCTTGGGGTGGGGCAAGTGATACGGGCACGCTCTGTTTCTTTCAGATGCTTTTTTGCTTTCTGTAAGTGTCAGCAGTGATCTAGCACCTGTGGGAAAAGCCCAGGGCACCCTGCACCCCATCTTCATACTGGGGTGCAGAGACTTTCTAAGAGAAAGACAATCGCAGATTGTTTTAAGGAGTCAGTTTCCAGATGTTTCTTTCCTAAAGTGGACCTGCCTGAGAATAGGCTGGGCTAGAGGTGCCTGCCTTTTGCAGTTGCCTCTTTTCCAGCTGACCCCTCCTTCATCTGACAGGCGACATCGCCCTGTAGGAAATGGCCCCACACAAAAGGACAGTTCAGAATGCTGGTGCAGGAATTGGGAAGGACAGTGACTAAGGACTGGATAACAAATCTGTGAAGGTCTGATGGTTTCCAGGTCTTTATTTTCAGCAAAACGGCAGGAGAACCTAATTGAGTTGTCAACTGGTGGAGGATTAAACTAATTTTGGGTGGTAGATCACTATGTGATGGGTGGGGGGGACGCAATATGGAAAAAAAATGAATTGAATGACATTGATCTTAGAAAATTTTCCTATTCCTTTCTACTTGTTTTGTGAACAGGTTTCTCAGTACTTACGTCTACAAAAAACAAAAATAGGAATAGAATCAGTGCTAAAGCCTCTTTCATTCTAGCAATAAATAATACTCATGCATGGATATCTGAGTGAATGGAGGGGACACCCTCATCTATAGCATTGAGATGCATTTCCAGCAACATTTTCCATATTTATATATTAAGCTTTTACCAAATTATATCTTATCGATTATGTATCAGTTATATCCTAATAACAATTACAATGATAACACAATCCAGAGTAATTTTTTTTTACTTAGAGTATCATAGTCTTAAGAAATTGAAATATTTTTACGTCAACATTTTAAACTTCAAAAACTGTTCCAACTTACATACTTTGTGGCCAAGAGGGATGACAACTATATTTGGACAAATATCTATAGATGGAAGTAAAACAGAAATGTAAGTTGAAAAAGAAAAAATATTCCAAGTTAAAGAGCCTTGTTTATGTTATTTAAATGAATGATGATGGGTATCAAATCATTATGAATTACAAATTCCATTGGGTACATTATGAATGAATGTAAGAATTTTATTTTTAATGCTTGCATTCTCAACGTTCTGGTAATTATGTCCTGTGTCACTGTTTTAAACTTGTCATGAAAAATTTTATCGGTCAACTCAAAAATGTGTGAGCAGGCTTTGTGTTCTGTGAAGTTTGCTCAGGGGGCTGTGCAGAGGCTGGAACCCCACTCTTGGTGACCAGTTGAGGGGCAAGGAGAAAGGGGCGAGCTGAGTCTGTGGGGTGGGTGTCAGTCTCTGGAGTTGGACAAAGGAACTGGAGAGGGGAGGAGGGGCACAGGGAGCAGGCAAGGCTGCTAGGAGCTCGCCTTACGCTTGGTAGGAGCCGGACCACCTAAGGAGGCAGAGGGAAGTTTGAGATGCTTTGAAGGCACAAGCGGTCACTGATTGGTGTTTGTGGGTGAGGAAGCCGGAGAGTTGAAATTACTTTGGGATTTTTAGATTGCAATAATCCTTTCCTCATTTTCTCTCTGTAAAAATATTTTAAGAATCCAAACCACTCATCTTTCCAAGTTGCTTTGCCATGAGCAGCTGCATATGTTTGTCAGCTTTGCCCACCTGAGTGTGAAATGATGTTCTATCAAAACATGGGTTTCAGCATTTCACTCTCTGCTCCTGACATGTGAACCCTGCTGCGGACAGTAACTGCTGTCCTGGCCCCAGCATCTCTGATATTGCAGCACGGAGTGAAGCGTTCACTCGGTGGTAATGATGGGGTCTGGTGCAAGCAAGCAAGGCGAGGTCGGAAAGGATGTGATTGCGGAGGGCTAAATAGCATTTGCTTCTGCTGTTCCCTCTCATCCGACGGTGCAGCCTTAAAGTCACACTGTCCTTTTTGTCATGGTGACTCTTCCCTTAATGCCATTTGATTATTTTGTTGAATTGGCTAAAGAGACTTGTGCTTTGTGGCCAGCAGGCAGGCCATAGCATGATAAAGTAGAGCCTGGGCAGGGCCCGGCGTCGGTCCTCCACATGACAGAGCTGGTGGTGTGGAAGCAGGCGCCTTTGGAAGGGAGGCTGCCTGTCACTCAGTTGCATCGGGTCTGAAGCACCTGCCTTCCACCTTTGTGCTCTTCTGCGTGGGTCTGGGGACCAGAGCAGAGTATAGCAGCGGAACGACAGATGCCATGGGGGCCAGGGTGGGCTGGTCAGTGGTTCAGTGTGAGGGTGCCGGCCAACCGCTGCGATTAAAGTCCTGTAATAATAAGAGACCCGCTGCTTTGTGACCCACTGCTTTGCTGCCTGCCCTGTGGTCCCCGACGTGAGAGATTCATGTACATTCTTGGCTTTGGGGGTTTCTCCTTCAGTTTTTTGTTTTGTTTTTTTAAGTTTTAATATGCTATTCCTATTGCTGGATTTTCTAATAATAGTACCACTGTACCTACCCACAACTCTTGCGGGGTGATTTCAGAAACAGTTTTTATGTTGAAGTCTTGAGTCAGAAGAACTGTTGGAAGGGTGAATGTGGTTTGTTTTTTAAAGTCAAATGCTGATGACAACTCAGATGATGGGCACTTTTCGGGTGCAGGCAGGAATGAAGGTGAGTAGGCAGGCGGGCAGGAAGAGAGATGGGGTGGAAGTGCGTTATGTTATTTTATTTAGTTGTTCACACTGGTTGCTTCCCCCACAGCTCGGGGTTATGAGCCTGGGTCCTTGGGACGTGTGTGGACTACACCCGATGACCTCAGCTGCTAGGCCACCAGGGCAGGCCACAAAGAGCACTTTTTAAAGTCCGTTTTCTTAACATGGATGGCAGGCTATGTCTGGTGGTTAGAGAATGAAAATATAAAACGGAGCAGGCACAGTTTTCTTTGGAGGTCACTTCCACCTTCACCTGGCCCATGACCTTAGTCCTGGTGCCGCCGCCCCCCCAGAAGGTTAGTGACTGGACTGTGCCCACCTCTCACCCGTTTCACCTGCATAGCACCTCCTGGCTCCTCATGCCTGCAGGGAGAATCTGCCTGTGTTCACAGAGAAAAGTGTTCTGAGCTTCTGCTGCAATGATAGGAAGGCTTCTTCCCCGGCCCACCCCACTTGGAGCTTTTCCAGGCTTTCACAGATGCCTTTGGCCAGGTGGTGGGCATGTTCGATTTCATAGCAGGAACAGAGGTTGAAAATAATAATTTACTGTATTTTCAGGGACCCCAACCCCTGGCATGTTATGATTTTTTTTAGTGTCAAAACCCAAATTTAGAAATAAATTAGCCAATCAGATTATTTATTAGTTTGAGACTAGAGAAGGGGGCGCTTGGCTCTACCACTGAATAGCTGCACATGGGACAGTAATTGGAATCTTGTTGCTGGGTCGTTTTCATTGTTTTTCAAGTACTGCCAAGTCCAGGAAAATGTATGAAAACTAAATTATATCCCCTACATCCCATGTCTGATTGAATCCTCCTCATGGCGCGGCAGTCTCATACATCCTATTAAAATATTCAATCTTGTTTTCTTACTTCAAGAGCCTGTCTGTAAAGGGCAAACTTATAGAAAACTCATTCCCTAGGGACAGGGTATCCAGCCACCCTGGACTATTTACATATTTTACTCTTTGATTGGCTTCTAGGTTTCATCCTTTCTTTGTATTTGTGAATAAAGCTGTGGGGGTGCATTTTTAATTATATGGCTGTGTTTTCAACCGAAGAAACAGATTGGGGGTATTTCCCAGCTTCTTAATTCTTTTTTAACCTTGAAAAGTTACCCAATGTGTATTAACCATTTTGTTTTGTCTTGTAGGACAGAGCTGTATCGATCTCTTTTTGGCCAACTCAGCCCTCCTGGCAAGGGCCATGGGGAGTGACTGCGCCTGCATCTCTTGCCTGGGGCCTGAAGATGGACCCTGAGCCCCCTGGAACCGGGCTGGCTGCCCGTTAGCCCTGGATGGAGGAACTCATGACCAGTGGGGTTGAGCTGGTCAGGAGTCCCTGGAAAGTGTCCTCAGAGCACATACCTGATAAATCTCAGGAAGCCAAGAATCAAGTGTCATGAGTCCCATGCTTTCTTGTGCAAAGGGCCTAGCCCTCCGGGCTCTAACTTCACAAATAAAGCGTGTTCTGCCTCTCTTGCGGTGTGTGAGTTCTTAGGCAACCCAGAGTAAGTCTGATTTAGAGTCTGATTCCCTAACAGGCTAAAGGCTTGTTGGGAGGATTTACTTTTTTTTTTTTTCTCCTTCTCTCTAGCCAAACAGTCTTCACTTACAATATAAAACTTCACAAACGAGTAATTCTGGGGTAGGGGTGCTCCCTTTCTGGGTGGATAATGTTTAGTGATTGATTGAGGCTCTGAGGAGCAGGGAATCCCCCCAAAAACTCTAAGCTATGCCCAAGAGACTTTGCGTCTGGGAGATTTTTACCTATTTGTTGAGAAATACAGATCTCTGACTTCTTGTTTCCTCTCTTCACCCAGAACGATCCTTCCAGAGTCCGATTTTTCATTCTCACCATTCCTGAATCACTTTATTGAGATGAGCTGGGGTATAAATCTAGCAGAAGGAAATGATTCACTTGTTTTTCATTCAAAGGTCAAAAGCTGGAAATTAAATCCCCATAAGGGGGATTTATTGGCTTGCTGTGGTCAATATGCAGTGGAGATAATCTTGCATAAGTGATGCGTGCAGGCCATACTAGCCACTTCATAGGTCCTCTGCCCACATCTTTATTTAGAGCCTTGAATTTAGAGAAGCATTTTGAATCCAGGCAACAGAGTGAAGTTGTAGTTAATAACTAGTCATACTAGGCATCACTTTTAAAATCAGGTTTTGGCATTGTTTTAAAATGTCCAAACCAAGTGACAGATGTTTGTGCCCAGGAATCCCATGTATCATTGACTTGGTATCTGGAGACGGCTGTCCTCGCCTAAAGGCTGAGTCCTGAGTGTAATCACATCCAGTTTCGTATTAACACCAGTGTGTCTTCTGAGCTCAGGATGGGACCGACGGGGGAGGTGGGTTTTTCTATCTCACATTCATTGGACCTGTGTGCGTGGTGATTTGTTTTACTTGTCTTGGTAGTTACTTACCTCTTGGGCTTGACTGTCAGAGAAATGTTTAATTTTCATTGTGTCTCCAGTTACCCAAAAGATCAATCAACAGCAATAGGAGAGTTCTCCCACATTCACTTCTTTCAAAATGATCCCTTTTGAAAATGTAGACCATCCAATCCAGTCCATCTAGACTGAGGAGTCCGGATAACACACATGAGAATGGCACGTAAGTGACCTCTTAATATCAAACTTCCCATGAGCCTACCGCCGAACCATGTTTCTCAGAGAGATAGAAACTTTGTCTTCCTCACTCTTGATCTGATGGAGAAATAGATTTAAATAGTGACTTCAAAATATTTAGAGTCCAACATGTTTAATTAAAATGAATTAAAAGTAGGAGAGCTGAGAGAAGCACGGGCAGGATTTCCAATGTAGGGAGGTTTGCATCTTAAAATTCAGAAGACCACCCTCCTTCCAGCCAAGAATAAATTGGAAACTATTTTAATTGACACGGATACTGCAATTCAACTGTTACTAGAAAGACAGATTAGTTGATTGATTTGCATTTTAATAAAACTAATACTTTACATTTTGGTAGCTAAGGCTGATTTTTAAATGAGTTGAGACCTGTTATCAAGGGTTTCAATCCAGAGCCCTTTTTCAGTGTTGACTGAAGCATTCCTCCCTTTTGTGTGGAGTTTGCTTATTTTCTTTTTACCCAGCTGCCTGCTTCAGGCACGACTCTCCTAAACTGTAGGCCCAGAAGACCTCAGGACAGGGAGGCAGTGAGCGGGGCACAGTGGAAATGACCATGCCCACCGCCCAGCTTTGCTCCAGACACAGGTAGTGGGCCTCTCCCTCCAAGATAAAGAAGCCTGATGTCTTGTCTTTGTTTATTTTATGTTAAAAACTAATTACAGTGGCTCAGGTGTTAAGTTAGCTTCTGGGGTGTAGCCCACCTAAAGCCCAAGGACCTGGGTTCAAGACTTGGGCCCGGGAGTAACAACCAACAATGAATGAATGAATGAATGAATGAATGAACGAATGCTGCTTCCTTGCCTCTCTTCCTGCCCACCTACTTGCCTTCGTTCCTGCTCGTTTCCCCTCCACACGCTGCCACACCCAAAAAATTATAGTAAAGTAGAAGAAACAAATGAAAATAAGACTCAGCTGTAATCTATGACCTGGAAATACCCATGTCTCATTATTGCTGTCTTAGGACTTCACAGCCCCTTCCTGGTAGAGGTGCAGTCTCACCAAGGAGCCCGGCAGTTGGAGTGGAAGACTTAATTTTTTCTTTCGTATTATTTGAAATTTTTAGTGAGCGTTAAAAAAACCCAACAAACAGAACAATACCCATGCAGCCATGCCCACTACTTCCCCCTCCCTCACATGACACCAGCAGCTGAGAACCATGGTATATAAAATTTTTCACTTCTGGCATGCCCCTCAGTAGTACCTGTTAGGTAAATCGCCGCTGAAGGAGTGCAAACCACATATGCCTGGGTTCAAGTCCTGCGTCCAGGGGGAAATGACAAGGGTGAACAAGTAAATAAAATATGAACAAAAAAATTTTCTGCATTTAAATATAGCAGTACAGCAGATGACTGCCATGTTTTGCAGATGTATTTTAATTGCTAAATAATAGTTCCGTTTGAGACATAATCTTCAGTACTTAGCCAATCCTCTGTTATCAAGCATTTTAATTGTTAGCAATCATTTACTGTTAGGAATAATGTTATAGAGAAATACTTGCTTATAACTTATTGTCTTTTGAAATTACTGTGCTTTTTACATATTCTTTGGAAGTAAAGCGAACCAAGTGAAGAAGTGCGACTCGCTCAGAGCCTCTGAGCACATCTTACAGATGTTGCTCTAAGCCCCCGGTTCTGTCTCACTCGCTTCAGGAGGGGCCACCTGCAACAGAGGGTGTTGAGAGCAGAGCCGAGCTGGCCCTGGAGTCGGGTCCGAAGGGTTATTTCTTGCTCCTCAGGGGAACCCTTCAAACCAGCGCCCTCCTCTGGGAGGATTAAGAGCTGCTGCCTGTAATGTTTGAGATGCTGCAATGAAAGGTGGTGGATAAACAGTGACACCATCGTCTTCCTCCCAGCCCCCGACCTTTTCTGTCTGCTGTTTGCTCTTCATACTCCCCTCTGGTTTGCATGCTCTCGCTGTGTTAAGGCTTCCGTCTTGGGCCTGTGTCTCAGGCGGGCTTTCCTGGCCCTGGATGCATTTGTGTTCCTCCCAGCTGCTGTGTAGTGTATTGGGTGTGCAGTCATTCTCTGAGTCGCCATCCAAGATCCTTGTTGAGCACCATTTGGAAACCCAATGAGAGCAGATGCCGGGTCGGCGGGTCGGCGGGTCGGTGGGTCAGCGGGTCAGCGGGTCAGCGGGTCAGCAGGTCAGCAGGTCAGCAGGTCAGCTGCAGACAGAATAGCTCCTCTTGGCGACTGAGCTTCCTGGTCTCTGCATGCACGCTAAGACCCCTCTGAGAGGACCACCTCTTCACCTCTTGCCATTTCACCCAAAGGGATCGGAGTTTGAGACTCAAAAAGAATTCAGATAAGACAGTCACCATAAACCCTGGAACCATTCCCAGAACCTCACGGTCACTCTGCCCGTGGGAGGTGGTGTTGCCTCAGATCCAGCCTCAAAGGAGGGGCCACCTGTGTCAGCCAGACTGGACAGGTAGAGGGGCTGCAGCTGCAGAGTGTGGGTGTTTCGCGCCAGGGAGGCTGCCGCCCCTCGTGGTGACACCTGGCAGTGGTACCTGTGTGTTTTCACTTAGTAAAGGCAAAACGCCAGCGAGAGCCTTATTTGAAGTGAGCGAGCCTTGTTTTCTGCACCCGAGTTGGTGTTTCTGTTTTTTAAAGGTGTGTCATTTTTTTTCTTCTGTTTTTCACTTTCTTCACAAAATTTCAAAAATAATTGCCAGTGATTTACTAAGTTCATTAACTAATTCTCCCCGAAGTCCGAGGGATCCATATCACCCTGCTGATTTGTATATATTCAATTTGTCCAACAGCTCTATTGATGAAGTCCTCATTACCTGCCCCGGTCTGGAGAGGAGAGGGCTGGTGTAAAGGCAGGGTGAGTATGCCTCATCAAACTTTCGTTTTTCTTGTGTGTCTGTAGATTTCCTTCACGGGGCCTTTCTTGCCCATCATCTGGGGTCTGCCCATAGGGTCATTGCTTCAGCAGCATTTATATTCCCGAGAAGTTTGCTTGGTTTATTTCCCGCGGTTCAGGGTTCTCAGTTCATTGGTTGAGGTCACGGATACTGAATTCTCAAGAAAGAAAATTTAAAAGAATGTGACAAACAAAAACAATCTGACATCACTGATGGGGTCGGAAAACACACAAAGACGCCTGCCCACGCTCCTCCCGCCCCGCCCCGTCTTCCTCCCCGCGACTGGGCTGAAAGGGCGCTCAGAGGGCTTTCGCCACGTGGGTCGCAGGCCGGCTGCTCCTTCTTTGATCTGCGGGTCCCCCAGGCAGGTCAGTGCTGGATTTACTCAGGGCTGTTTAGCTCTGATAGAGACGTGGGGCGCATAGTCCTGGGGAGGGTTTCTGCGACGTTCCAGGTAGAGGAGAGAGAGGAGGCAAAGTAGTGGAAAGAATCCTGTGCTGGAAGCTAAAACTGATGCCCCGGAAGTCTCCTGACCTTTGAGCCTGGGGTCCTCGCTGGTAATGAGGGTCAGCTAAACGTATGTCCGGGGCCCTCCTCGGTATAAAGCCGCCGTCGTCTCTAAGTGGAGGTAGCTTTGGGTTAGCTCGAGTGCAAGGATGTCTGTCAGGCCGTTCAGGCTGGTGGAGACGGCGCAAAGGGCAGGTGACCCAGTTTCTAGGTGGGTCTGTTCTGTTCAGTAGAGCTCTGCGTGCTCTTCTGGCTTTGACCAAACCTGCTCCCTCCTTTGGAGTCACCCTGTGGCCTCCTGCAGGCCCAGGCTCAGAGCCCTTGCAGGCTTGGCATCACTTCCCCCAGGTCCTGTTCTCCCAGGTGAGCGCTCAGCCGGCAGGAGGGCAGAAGCCCTGGGGTGGTGGGGGCTCTTCCCCCGGGACTCCGAAGCCCGCCTCCCGCAGCCCCGCCCTCGGGCGCACGCAGGTGTGGCTGCTGACGCGCGCTAAGCATTTAGCCGCTGCGCCCTGATTTCTGCCCCCACAGCCAGGGTGGTTCCTTCGCCCACGTGGTCAGCGCCTTCTTCTCCTGTGGGCGGTCCCGGGGAGCCCAGGAGAAGTCTCTTCCAGCACGAGGAGTGTCCAGACCCTGTAGCCCACCGCTGCCCAAAGAATCTTCTGGCTTGATGGAAAGACAAGCCTATCCTTCTGTGCTATCTTTTTACATAGTAACTAGTCATGGCAGCTTTTAAGCACTTGCAATGTGGCTAGTTGACTCCTTCATGGACAGCTCATATCTGTTTGGATATTTCCCAGCATTTTGCAAGTCACAGCAAACAGCAAAATTGAAGATGGAGTAAATGATGGACAGTGAGGCAATGAGGGCCCCAGCTGCCCCCGGGCTGACGGGCAGGGTCTTCACAGGCCAGTATGTAGCAGGCCCTGCTTCAGACTTGAGAGGTGGCCGGGAGCGTGGCTGGGGGTAAGTGGAGGGCTTGGGGACGCGGGTGGTTTCCTGCCTTGGTCCCCAGAGTGGCCTCGGAACAGGAGCCTGGGAGGCTAACGCAGCCCCATCTCTCCCCCTGAGGGATCAGGCAGAGGACTGGCTCCCTGGTACCATAAAGTTATTTTCCAGTTTGACTCTCGTGTCCTTTAAAGTTGTAGCACTCTGCACTCGCTTCGAAGAGCTAAATGTAAGGCTAGTGTGGACACGTCCAGCGTGGTAACTCAGAGTTCACGTTGTTTCAGGAGACACGAAGTAAGGAGCAGGTGCTTTGAATTGACTTATCAGCGGTGCAGCAGCTCCAGGACCGCCTCACCCCCCGCATCATCCCCTCACTGTGATGTTCTAGTAGGATCAGGGAAAGTGGGGGCTCCCCCAGGCGCTGGGGCCACCACCGCTTCATCTGCTGACCTTGCTGTCAGGTCAGCCTTTGTTCCCAGTGGGGTGCTGGGCTCAGGTGTGAGTGTGGGCCCACACTGGGACCCCCCACCTCCCCACACACAGCCCTGCTGCTTTAAGCCTTCGGGGCCTGTGGAGAGTTTACAATTTAAGGGCCTGTCCTGATCTTGGAAAAGGGTGAGAGGGGACAAATGTAAGCCCTAGTTGTCAGTTATATAATTAGAGCACCATCTTGACTTCCTGAAGGAAGAAAAGGAGGCCAAGGGCAGCCTAACGGTAACTTTGACATGGCGTCTCTACGAGTGGCCTGAGCAAATGGGCCAAGGTAGAGTGCCACCTCTGGCTGGCAGGTCCTGGTCCCTGGTCCAGTGCCACCTGCAGTGGAAGAGATCTGGCGGGAACCTCCCCTTTGCTGCCTGTTCCAATAAGCCTCTTGTTCTCTCGGCCCAAACTGGGGGTCCCCGTGGGTGCTGGCATGGTCCACGCCTCTGGGCTTTGTCACTGACCCTCCTGGAGACCGGCAGGTCTGCTGTTCCCACGAACAGCCTTGCGCGGACCACAGCACAGCCCACAACAGGTCTCCAGGGCAGTGAAAGCATGTGCCTCTCTGGTCGAAGGTGTTAGCCAGGCTTCTGAAGTCGCTCATGACCATTAAGTGATGGTAAAGCCATGGTTTTATTAATTGCAGATATGGTTGCTCATTAGAAGCCAGGCGTGTCTACTGTACCTGTTTAGACACCGGCTCCAGAGCGGAAGGACTTTCTCATCTCTCCTTCCTCCCCCCACCCCCAGAAGAGAATTTCAACTTTAAGACAAACAACTTCATTTACAAGTGTGTCTCTAATTAGCTGCAGAATTAGGAAAGCTGAGTTTTCCCCCATAGATCCGCTAAACCCTCGAGGGAGACTGGTGGAATAGAGAGAATCGCATTTCCAATTATTTTGTTGAATTGCTAATTTAGTTATTGTGCCTGGTGTAATTGTGATGGGTATTGGGTGTGCAATTCAATTTGTTTTAAATATTTGTGGGAAGGCTGATCAGTAATGGAGCTGACCTATTTTGTGGCCCAAATTGAGAAAAAAAAGACTAAAACACAACAGCTACAAAGATATAGTTTGTTTCCATTTTTATTTTGATCTCTCTCATCCCTCTTAAGACCGTTGATGCAACAAAAGGATTAAATTAAAAGATGACAGCACTTTGATCTTCTCCCTTTGAAAGCTTAACTGTCCTTGGTAGTTTAATATGCAGATATTTTAGGGTAGAGTTTTAGATGCATTGCTGGCGTTAAGTAGTTTCCGCCTCCCATAATTGCATTTCTGTGTGTTTGACTTTTGAATTGTGCATAAAGTAGTGGCAGCCCCAAATCGTGTGAAGCCCTTCTGGCTGCTGGGCGGAAGTCACAGGGCTCAGGGAGCTGGGTGAAGGAGCCACCTGCCCCCTCAGGGGCCAGGGGCCCCGCCCAGGCCGTCGGGAGGCCTGTCCAGTTGGGACAGGGAGAGTGTGCAGGTCCCTCTCTGTGAGCTGTGGCTCCAGTGGGGCCTCCATGAAGGGTTGCACTGTCCCCACCACTCAGCCTGCGCAGGGGTGGGAGAGTGAGCCTGTGACATGATGTTGGTTAGCGCCTGCGGGGGGATGGGGGGGGTGCCTATTAAACCAATCCCCTCTGGGCCAGAGCAGGCTGCCACCTGTAGGGAAGAGCAGAGCGGGCTCTGCTGGGACTTGAGGCCACAGACACCAAGAGCAGGATTGCAAAGTAGGAGCGTTCTGCTCAGGTTTTTGTGAAATCCTGGTATGAGAAGCAGGTATTACCTGGGTCAAGGTGATGCGCAGGTGCCTGGGGCCCCTTGTCCTCAGCGACAGGCCGGCCGGGTGGGTCTGGATCCGCGGTGGCAGAACAGATTTTGAGAAAAGCTGATAACAATGGGTCATAGAAGTGGCTGTTATGAGGAATTTGACCCGAAAATGATCATTTTGTAACTCAGTTCTCTGCAAGGTGCCAGGGTCAGTTTCTGCACTTAGCTGCTGCAGAAGTTTAAACTCTGCCTGTGAGGAAGCAGCAGGGCTGGCTTCCTTTAGCAAGCTTTTCCAGAGGAACCGGCGCGAGGATGGAGGCGCAGCTGAGCCTGTGGGTGGACAGACAGGCTGTCATTGCTCAAGCCACGGCCGGCCGGAGCTAAGCCTGGGCCTCCGCCCTGGCTCCTGGTACGGTCTCCTCGGGCAGCAGTGGGTGTCAGAGCAGGACTTTTTGCAAACAAGTGCTAAGGCAGGCAGTTGGGGGGAGGGTGAGTGTACCCGCACCCCCTGGCTTGTTATAGTTTGTACAGCTTTGATATTAAAGTATAGCCTACAAACCACAAAATCCACCCAATGGGAATACGCAATTCAGTGGTTTCTATTAAGTTTGAGGTGTTCTACCATCAGCACCCCCATTTTTAGAGTGTTGACATCACCCCAACAGATTTCCTCTGCTGGTTTGCATCTTTTCCCCAACACCAGGCAATAGCAGGTCCGCTTGTAGCTACACGATTGTCTCTTCTGAATGTTAGAAAAAGAATGGAGCAATCTGTAGTCTGTCTGACTTCACATTATTTACATGTGTTGATATTTCTTCTGCTCACTAGGAGCCTGTATGGACCAGCCAGTTTTCCTGCGCACTTGGTGATGAACATTTGGATTGTTTCCAGATGTTGGCTATTGTGTATAAAGCTGATATGATCAATTCTGAGTTTTGGTGGAACATATTGCCATGCATCTTGGCTAGATAGGCATGAAATCTTGGGTCCTGTGACAAGTTTGTTTAATTTTTTTCCTTTTTTTTAAGGGAAGGTGCAGGCAGGAATGGAGGTAAGTAGGCAGGCAGGAAGAGAGAGGAGGAAGAGACGTTTTATTTTATTTAGCTGTTCATCTTGGTTGTTCCTGCCAACCCCAGGATGTGAACCTGACTTTTCAAAGCACAGGACTGCGCCTGACCACCACTCCTCCAGGGCGTATCAACCTTCCTTCCTCTTTAAAAAAAAATTAAAAGGCATTCCGATTCAAAAGGAAGCATTAAGAAAACAAAATATTTACAAACCATGTATCTGATAAAGGATTTGTATTAGGAATAAAGAAGTTTTACCACATAATGAGTAATTTTTAAAATGAGCAAATGAGTTCATTTAAAATGAGCAAAAATTTTGGATATTTCTTAAAAGAAGATAGATGTCCTTTAATAACTAATAGACACATGGAAAGCTGTTCCACATCATTAGTCATTAGAAAAGTATAAATTAAGGTCACAATGAGAGCCCACTGCTTACTGGAATGGCTGCAAGCAGACAGGTGATGGTTGTTAGTGGGGATGTGGAGTAACTAGAACGTCACACATTGCTGGTGAAAATACGAAGTGGCAGAGTCCCTTTGGAAATCAGTTTGGTAAAGGCCCTCCCTGGTGGAAGTGCAGTTAGGTTCAGCGCCTCTGGCCAAGCGTAGTCCTCATGCATCCCAAGGATGCCAGTTCACATCCGGAGAAACAGCCAAGATTAACAACTAAATAAAATAAATTTTTTTTTAATTTTGATTTTTATTATTTTATTTTTCATTTTAGAACAGTTACAAGATACTAGAAGCTTTTCTCCCTGTGGCCTCCACAGTCCGATGACACTGCGGGAGGAGGTGCAGTTTCTCTGGGCAGCTCTGTGGCCCTGCTCTTTTACATATTCAGTGCCTGTTAGCTGAAAGCTTGATTGTATTTCTGTAAAAACATCAGCTAGGTTGCCAGCGGCCGCCTTAAGTGTCCGAAGAGAAATGTCCCGCCGTCCACCCTCCGGCAGTAAAGTCGGTATCACCCGTTTTGTCAGAACAGGGTCACTTTCTCTGTGGACAACAGCAGCTGCTCTTCGTTTCATCTCACTGACTCAGTGACCAAAATTGCTTTAGTTGCAAATTCTGCGTAAGTGTGACAAAACCGATGATCAAACTCCAGAGTATAATTTTGCATATGGATATCGTGATTGATTTCTAGAGTTACACTTTTTAACTCACAAGCATAAATAATTGAAAACATTTATATAGATATGAAATTAGTACTACCCATGTATAATGCACATCCTTATTTTTTCCTGACAAATTTGGATGAAAAAAGTGCACATTTTACATGGCAAAATATGGTCTTCTATTTGGTTTTCATTTTGGTTGCTTCCAGCCTTCACCCACTGGTCTGGGATGTGTGTGGGTTACATCCAGGGGCCTTATCTTCTAGGCCACCGAGGTGCACCAAAAAGCATTTTTTATTTATTCATTTTTGGTTGCTCCTCCCAGGCCTGGGTTTCGAACCTGGGTCCCTAGGATTTTTCCTGGTTCACACCCCAGCTGCTGACTTAGTGCCTCTCCTGAGCCACCAGTGTGCACCCATTTTTAATTTTGAGGTCTATCAACTTGTTTTCTTTTATGGATTTTTTCTGTCGTCATATCTAAGACGTCTTTGTCCAACTCAATATCACAAATATTTCTCCTGTTGTCTTCTAGAAATTTTAAAGTTTTAGCTCTTACGTTTAGGCCTGTAATCCCTTTTAATTCATTTTTATTTAATTTCTCTCAGCATTTAAATTTTTTTTCAGTGTACAAATTTTGAATACTTCTGTCAAATTTATTTCTAAATATTTTATTGTTTTTGATGCTATTGTCAATGAAATGGTCCATCATTCACGTTTGGATTGCTTCTTGCTAGTATATAGAAATACAGACTTTTTTGTTTTGTATATTGACCTTGTGCTCCGTGGTTTTGCTGAATATATTTATTCTAGTTCTTTAAATGGAGTCTTCACACAAGACAGTATCGTTTGTGAATAAAGAACATTTTAATCCTTTCCAATCTACAAGCCTTTAATTTAAAATGTATTTAGCCTATGTGTACTGCTGAGTAGAACTGGGAAGAATAGATATTCTTGCACTGTTCCTGATCATAGTAGGAAAGCACTTATCATTATGATGTTAGCTGAGGTTATAGATATAATTTATGATGTTGGTATTCCTTTTCACAGTGTGTTGAGAATTTTTATTTGGAATAGGTGTAGAATTTTACCAAATGCTTTTTCTGTATCTAATAAGATGATCGTGTGGTCTTTGTCCTTTATTCTATTAATATGATGTATTAAATTGATTTGGATGTTAAACTAACATTGCATTCCTGGGAAAAATCCCCCTCAGGCTATGGTACATAAGTATATATATATATATATATATATACGTGTGTGTGTATGTTGCTACATTCAGTTTGTTAATCTTTCCTAAAGATTTTTACATAAAGGATGTTGGTTTGTAGTTTTCTTGTGATATCTTTGCTTGACCTTGGTATCAGGTTAATATTAGCCTCATAGAATGAATTGGAAAATGTTTGTGAAAGACTGGTATTTCTTTTTAAATAGTTAACAGAATTCAGTGAAGTCTTCCTACTCTGAGGTTTTCTTTGTAGGATTTTTTTTTTTTTAATTTTTTGTTTTTTTCAAGAGGAAGGCAGGAATATAGGCAGCAGGCAGGAAGGAAGAGAGAGGAGGAAGAAGTGTTTTATTTATTCAGTTGTTAATTTTTCAGTTGTTCCCCACCCTGGTCCGATCCTTGGGCTGTATGTGGACTGTGCTCCAGGCATGGGCTTAACACCTGAGCTACCAGACTGTTTTTTTAGAGAGGAAGGAAGGGGCGGGAGTACTTTTTGTGTTTTAGTTGTTCCCCCCAACTGCCCCACCCAAGAGCATGTGTCCTTGGGCTTTACATGGTCCACAACTTAGCCCCTAATCTACCAGGGCACATTTTTAGGAAGATTTTGAATTACTAATTTAATTTATTGCTATAGGTCTATTAAGAGTTTCTGTTATAGTCAGTTTTGGTAAACTTGGGTCTTTTCTAGGAATTTAATTTTATCTAAGTTGTCTAAGTTTTTGGCATAAAGTTGTTTAGAATATTCCTTTATAATCCTTTTAATTTCAGTAGGGTCTTTAGCAATGTCCTTTTATTAAAGAGGAAGGCAGGCAGGAAGGAATGAAGGCAGGCAGGCTGGAGGCAGGAAGAGAGAGGAGGAAGAAGTACTTTATTAGTTGTATCCCACCTCAGGCCATGAACACGGGTCCTTGGGCTGTATGCGGACTGCTCCCTAGGCATGGGCTTAACACCAGAGCCACCAGGGCATGTCATAATGTCCCCTTTCATTTCCTGATTTTGGAATGTTGATCTTTTAAAAGAATTAATGTTGGTTTTATTCTGTTTTGTTTCCTATTTCACTAGTGTCCACTCGGATCTTTATTTTTTTCTTCATTCTGCTTCCTTTGGGTAGTTTCTTTTTTGTAGTGTAGTTTTGTTATTGTTGAATTGTCTATTCCTTTGCCTTTCATCAGTTTTTGCTTTATGTGTTGCTTGCTGTTAGTTGTGTATATACATTTGTAATTGTTACAGCTTCCTGACAAATTTGTTTTAGTAATTATAAATGTTCTTCTTTCTCTCAATAGTGATATTTCTCTCAATGTGTTTATATTTTTCATTATTAATATGATCACTCTAGTTCTCTTACATACTTGAACATGCGGTTTTCTATACTTTTTTTTTTTGCACGCAAGAATCAAGGCTACTAGGCAGTCAGGCAGGGAGAGGAGGAAGCAGCATTTCATTTTTTTCCATTTTAGTTGTTCACACTGGTTGTTTTTGCTCCCAGACCCAGGACTCAACCCCAGGTGTACATGGCCTGTGTCCTCCAGCGGTGACTGCCCTGACCACTGCTCCACCAGGGTGCGCCAATATACTATTTCTCAAAGGAAAGGTGCAAACAAAAAATGAAGGCAGGTGGGCAGGCAGGTAGGGAGAGAGAAGAGGAAGAAGCATTTATTAGGTTGCTCATCTTGGTTATTCCCTCCTGGCCGCAGGACATGAACCAGGATCCTTGGGATGTGGGTGGATCGTGTCCGGTGGCCTCACTTGTCACTCCACCAGGCGCCCCAGAGTGTGTTTCCAGTAGACAGTATATGGATTTTGATTCTGATTCAGTTTGATAGTCTCTGCCTTTTGGACTGTTTATTCCTTTCAGATTAATTGCGGATAAGGTTTTGTTCACTCGTTCCTTGTGTGCTGCTTTCTTTTGTCTTAAGTGGTATGTCATTGTAACTGAATCACTTTTTAATGTACTTTGTTTTTATTATGTATTTTTTGATAGTAAAACTTGAGATTCAGTCTTAATCATTCAATGTACATACAGTTCTGTAGTGTTAAGTATATTCCTATTGCTGTGAACAGATCTCCAGAACTTTATCTTGCAAAACAAATACTATATCCATTAAGTAACAACTCTTCACTTAGTCGTCATCTAGGCCCTGCCAATCGACCATTCCATGTTTTTTGAGGGAATCTGACTAGATTTCATATTAATGAAATCATACAATTTTCTTTATGTGATTGACTTACCATACCGTCCTGAAGGTTCATCTGTGTGGAAGCATGTGACAGGATTTCTTTGCTTTCTAGGCTGAATAATTTCCCATTGTGTGGAAATACCATAGTTTGGTGTTTCATCAGTTAGCATCTGGGTTACTTCCATGGCTGGACAACTGTGATTGCTGCTTCTGTGAGCATGGGGATGAAATTGTGTCTTCAAGGCTTTTCCATTCATTTGGATCCGTACCCCAAATTGGTATTGTTGGATGATATACTAATTCTATTTTTAATTCTTTGAGGGGTTGCTGTTTTGTTTTCCCTGGAGGTTGCAACAATCTCACCAGCGAGTTTTCATTTCTCTGCATCCTCAAGACTGTTTTGTTTTGTTTTGTTTTGTTTTGATAGAAGACACCCTAATAGGTGTGAGGCCCTAGGTCACTGGGGTTTAGTCTGCATTTCCCTAATTAGTTTTGTGGGGACCTTCTCACACACTTGTTGGCCACTGACATATTATCCTTGGAGAAATGTCTAAGTCCTTTGCCCATTTTAAAATCAAAATGTTTTCTTACTCAGTTATAGGGGTTCTTTATTCTGCATATTCAACCCTTTATGAGATATATAATTAGCATTTACTCTGTATTTGTGAATTATTTTCCTAGTGGTGGTTCTGGGGATTATGTTACAATCTACTTGAAATTACTACTAAATTTTGGTAAAATGTCGAAACTTGCTTCTCATATAGCTTAATTTTACTTCTGTACCTTTGTGTTTTCTCATATTTATACATTCTTTTTTTTCTTAAAGGGAAGGTACAGGCAGGAATGAAGGCAATAGTGGGCAGGCAGGCAGGGAGTTACTCATTTAGTTGTTCACACTGGTTTTTCTTCCTGGGCCCAGGACTCGAACCCAGGAGTATGTGACCTGAATCTTTTGGAGGCAACTGATCCAACTGCTGCTCCACCAGGGCGTGTTTATACCGTCTGTATCCTATGAACTCTGAAATACAGGCATGCTCCGGTGACTTAATGGTCACATCTGCTGGCTCCGGTGGGTACAGTCCACATACAAGGTCCTGGTTCATGAGCCGGGGTCAAGGGGAACAGCCTGGATGAACAACTAAACAAAAATAAAAATCAAATACTTCCTCCTTTTTCTGCCTGCCTGCCAGCTTGCCTTCATTCCTGCCTGTTCCTTTTCTTTAAAAGAAATCCGTAATACAGAGATGCAATTATTTCTTAATCAATATTGCATTTTTTAACAAAGTTAAAGAGAACACATCATGCTCAGTCTTTTATATTTACCCCTATGTTTACCTTTTCCCAGTACCTCTTTATTTCTTTGTGTAGATTCATAATACCATGTGGAGTAATTTTGTAGAAGCCTGAATGTTTGCCATTAATATTTCTTATAAGACAAGTCTGCTAGCAATGCATTCTTAGTGTCTTTTCTGGTAATGTATTTATTTCATCTTTGTTTTCAGAATAGTTTCGTTAGGATATAGGATTCTTGATTGGCAAGTATTTTTTTCTTGGAGTGGTTTTTAAAAAAACTGACATAAGCATGTCCTGGTGGTGTAGTGGTTGAGTCAGCTGCCTCTAGCCAAGTACATATAATCCCAGGGATCCAAGTTTGCATCCCAGTGCTGGGGAGGGTGAGGAGCACCCAGGATAAACAACTAAATGAAATAAATGAAAATGCTTCTTCCTCCTCTCTCTTCCTACCCGGCTGCCTCCTTGCCTCCCTGCCTATCTACCTGCTTGCTTTCATTCCTACCTGCACCTTTCCTTTGAAGAAAAAATTGAATTAAAATTGGCATTTTACTTTCAGATATACAACAAAATAATCGCAAAATTATCACCACAATGTCTAATTAACAACCCTCACTACACATAGCTAGATTTTCTTTCTTGAATGAAAACTTTGAAGATCTACTCAGTCACTTTCAAATATTATTAGCTGTAGTCTCCATGTTGTACATCACATTCCTAGACTTATAAATGGAAATTTGTACCTTTCGGTCACCTTCACCCATGTAACCTACCCTCTGCCTCCTACCCTCTGCAACCATCAGTCAGTTCTGTGTATCGGAGTTTGTTTTTTGTTCTTGGTTAGGTTCTACATGAAAGTGAGATCATATAGTTTTTACCTTTCCCTTTTTGATTTATTTCATTTAGTATAATGCCCTCAATGCTCATCCAGGCTGTTGTGACAGGATTTCCTTACTTTGTATGTCTGGGTTATATTCCATTGTATATATGCAACACATTTTCTTTATCCAGTTCATCCTTTGAGAGAGACCTAAATTATTTCTATGTCTTGGCTATTGTAAATAATGCTGCAGCGAACATGGGGGTACAGATCTTTTGGAGCTGTTTTTGTTTCCTCTGGATTAGTACCCTAAAGTGGATTTACTAATCATCTGGTAGCTCTATTTAAAACTTGAGGAGACTCCATACTGTGCTCCATAGTGAAAGCACCAATTTACATTCCCACCAACAATGCACAGGGCTCCCTTTTCCCACACCCTTGTGAACACTTGTTATTTCTTGTCTTTACTAGCTATTTTGATAGGTTTAAGATGATATCTTATTGTGGTTTTCATTTGAATTTTCCTGATAGTGATGTTGAACACTTTTTCATGTACCTGTTGATCACCTGTATGTCATCTTTGGGGGGGAAAATTTCTATTAAAATCCTTTGTTCTTTTTCAAATCAGATTGTTCGGTTATTGAGTTGTACTAAGTCTTTATATATTTTGGATAGTAACCCTGTATCAGAATATGATTTGCAAATATTTCCTCACACTCCGGAGGTTACTGTTCCATTTTGCTAATGATTTCCTTTGCTGTGCAAAGCTTTTTAGTTAGATGTAGTTCCACTTATTTTTTTCTTTTTCTTTTGGCATCAAATACAAAAAATTTTGCCAATTGTCAAGGAGCTTACTGCATATATTAACTTCTTGAGTTTTATGGTTTTATGTCTTATGCTCAAGTCTTAATCCACTTTGAGTTTGATTTTTGTGTATGTTGTAAGGTAGTGGTCCAGTTTATTCAACACCAATTATTAGAGTATCCTTTCCCCATTGTGTATTCTTGGCTCCTTTGTTATAAGTTAATTGACTATACAGACATGTGTCACATAATGATGAAGATACATTTTGGGAAATGAATCTCTAGGTGGTATTTTTAAGATGAAGGAGAGGAGGAAGAAGCATTTTTAAGGGAGGGAGAAAGGGGAAAAGTGTGTGTCTTTATTCTGGTTTTTCATGTGAACCTACATCCTTGAGCTTTACATGGTCTGCATGGCCCCATCTCAGCCACCTGAGCCACACAGGTACACCTTAGATGATTCTGTCATTGTATGAACATCATAGAGTGTAATTACAGAAACCTAGATGGTATAGCATATTACACACTCAGGCTATATGGTATATAGCCTATTGGGATAACCATCTTATATGCAATCCATCATTGAAATGTCATTGCCATCTGACTGTATATGTGCATTTATTTATGGGTTCTCTTCTGTTTCATTGATTCCATGTCTGTTCTTATGCCAAATGCCATACTGTTTAGGGGACAGTAACTTTGTAATATAGTTTGAAATCAGGACGTATAACTCCAACTTTGTTCTTCTCCAGATTGTTTTTGTTATTTGGAGTCTCTTGTGGTTCCATTAAGTTTTAGGTTCTACTTGGTGAAAAATTTCATTGGAATTTCCATAGGGATTGCACATTAAATCTAGATTTCTTCGGGTAGTATGGAAATTTTTACCATGTTCTTCCAATCAATGAGTACAGAATTATCTATTTGTGTCATCATCAATGTCTTTAATAGTTTTAATGTGGAGATATTTCACCTCCTTTGGTAAACTTTTATTGCTAGATATTTTATTCTTTTTGATGCAGTTGCAAATAGGTTTGTTTTCTTAATTTCTCTTCCTGTAGTTCATTATTAGTATATTAGAAACAGCTGATTTTTGCGTATTGATTTTATATCCTGCAACCTTACTAAATTCATTTAATAGTTTTAACAGTTTGTTTTGGTAGTCTTTAGGGCTTTCTATATATAATATCACATCACCTACATAGTTTTACTTTTCCAGTATGGATGTCTTTTCTTTTTCTCACCTAATACTTCTGGTTAGGACTTCCAGTATTATGTTGAATAAAAGTGTCAAGAGTGAGCATTCCCATCTTGTTCCTGATCTGAGAAAAAGCTTTCAGCTTTACACTGTTATGCTGTTAACTGTGGGCTTGTCACATGAGATTTCCATACTGAGGTATGTTCATCTATGCCCAGTCAGGTCCACATTTTTAGGTTAGGTACAGCAGCATCCCACTCCTACTAGTTTTGTTTTGTTTTTTTTTTTTTAGTCTGGTAGGGCTGTTGTAACAAAATACCCCAGGCTTTGATAGCTTATAGGGAACATACATTTATTTATATTTATTATTTTCAGAGGAAAGAGGAATGAAGGAGAGTAGGCAGACAAGCTGAGAGAGGAGGAAGAACCTTATTATTTTATTCAGTTGTCCATCCTGGTTGCTCCCTTTAGCCCAGGTTCATTAACCTAGGTCCTTGGGATATATTTGAACTGTGCCAGCCGCAGGCCATGGACTTAACCACTAAGCTACCAGAACACACCTATTTATACATTTACTTTTTTAAAAGAAGGAAGCAGGCAGGCAGGAAGAGAGGACAAAGCATTATTTGTTCTTTTTGGTTGTCCCTGGTCCCAGGTAGAGAACCCAAGTTTTGAGGCTGTATGCCCGAGTCTCGGACTTAATGACTGAGCCATGGAAATTTACTTCTATGTTCTGAAGCCTGTAAGTTTGAAATTAATGTGCCAGCATGGTTAGGTGAGGACTGTCTTGATTCTCCTTTATAAGGCACTAATCTTGTCATAAGCGTTCCACCCTCATGACTGAAGCATCACCAACAGGCCCCACTTTCTACTATCATCACCTGTAAGGGTTTGGTTTTCAGCATATGGATTTGGGGGGACACACACACACACACACACACACTCTCAGGTAACAGCATGCTTCACTAACACTTTGGCTTAGTGTCTGTGTAAGTCAATGCTCAGTGATAATCCCTAGATCCTGCTCTACCCAATGGAACTGTTCTCTGAAAACGCCCTGAGGAGGGTGTTCCCGAACAATGACAGTCCCCTGTCTTGTGAGCCTGAGGGAGGAGCAAGACAGAACCCTGAGACAGTAAGAATTTTTGGCTGCACCTGCCCCGGTGGAACAGCAGTTAGGTGAACCGCCTACAAAGGAGTACAGGTCACACACCCCTGCCAGGTCCGGGGGGTGGGGTGTGGGGCATCCATTGTGGACAACTAACTAAAATTAAAAATATGCTTCTTACTCCTCTCTTTTCCTGCCTGCCTACTCACCTTCGTTCCTGCCTGTACCTTTCCTTAAAAAAAAAGTTTTCTTTCTATTAATGTCTACCACTTATATTAACCAGCTTAAGGTAATCGTCCCCAAATCCTCTTTGAGGCCCTTGTCAAACTTGCCCAAGGACAGGAGTGAGGGAGCAGACATTTGAACCCAGCCCGGGCTTAGTGCGGTCCATAGATTTTTAAGTGGCTATGAAAGCACCAGCTACTAAGGGGAAGAAGATAGCTTCTACCTAACACAGAGTTTGGATTTCTTTATGGCTGTGTCTGCCTCTTCTTGCCCCACTCCTTCCTGCTTACTCCAGAAGACCAGACTCAGAATGTTTGGGTTTGGGTCCATTCTTCAACCCTGACTGAGTCCATCTTGGCTCCTCATGGTTCCTAAGGAGCGGAGGCCACTAGATGGTTCCAGGTTGTCTCTGAGATGAGTCTCCACTATCATCCTCCTTGTTCACCAACCACAGGGAATTGCGTCTTCTGGAATATTTTGCTTGCCTAAATACAGCTTTAAGAAAATATTATTCACTGCCCATTGGAGCATGAAGTAGCTGGTACAACTTCCTGGTAAAACTCCTAGTCATCAGAGAGATACCAGCTTGGTGAACCTTTGCCACCTGAGACACATGCAGCATTTCTGGAGTCTGGCTGACAGTCACCCACTGTTTCTATGCCTCCTTGGGTGCCCCGGGCTTAACATGTGGGTGATCCAGCTTGGGGATATTCATGCATAAAGCTGAGCCTGAAGCCAGTTTTCTTGGCATGCAAGATTGCGTGCTTTTTGCTTAATTGGTCTTGCTTTCTAAACCTTTATACCCAGCCTTCCTGTGCCACTGGACCATCAAAGGTACCTTTTTATCAGCAGACCTTGTTCCTTGGCCTAGCTCGTAGCTTCCATCATGTCACTTTTTTCTTCAGATTCCATTGTCTGTCGCCCCACCAAATGACTGCTGTGCTTCCTTTCAATAGTCCTAGTGTCCTTTGAGTGACTTTGCAAATACTGATGTTCTGGCTTGGATACCCTGACTCAGTCTCTCAAAGGAAGCCTCCCTCTGCCAGTTGGCTTTATCCCGCAATTGTCTTTCCGGCTCATGGGCTCCTCAGTGCTGTGTGGAGCAGGGCAGGTCCGACTTCCACGCTTCTTGTGTCCAGGCTCCGAGGAGCCAGCATTTGGGGGAAGCCCAGCCTGGGGTGTATCCAGGCCTTCAATGAGCCTTGCACATCAGGAGTGCAGGAAGGGTCCTCCCTGTGATGGTCACTGGACACTTGCATCCGTCACACCATGTTCTTGGTCTCAGTTGGGGAGGCCCAGGTAGGCCAGGACTAGATCACAGACGCTCACTGTTCATTCTTCTGTCACCTGAAAGTGTTACCAGAGGCAGTTTAAAATCGTCTTTGATTAAAGACTGGTGAACGGACTATTGCAGAAGAAATGCAAGCTCCTAGACACGGGATCTTTACCCTTTACCTTGTTGATCTTGTCCGGAGCCACCGCCAGGTGCCCGCTGAGAGGGGCACAGCTTCAAGCCTGCGCCGTGGGCTCTGACTCTCCTCCGCCCGCTCTGGGAGGAGGGAAGAGGGCCTGGGGCTTCCATGCCAACTGAGCCCCCTTGTCCAGGGGCTCCAACAGCTGGGGGCAGAGAGATGCAATTTGCCCGTGATCCTGAATTTCCTGTCTTCCTCTCCTTTCTAGAACATCTAACAGGGTTATTTAAACTTAATATTTTAATACATTTAGAAACAAAAATGCTTTGCTATCTTCCCAAAGAAAAACTGACATGGCTCCAAGTTCAATAATCAGCAAAGGCCAGCGCCTCCTCCCTGCTCACTTGTGGCCTTGTACCTTTCTTTGCAAATGCTCAGGGACTGGTGTTTGTTCCTGTTTCAACTATACAGGCACACAGTGCTTTTTCTGAGAGAAACTGAGGCAGAACTTTGAAGGTGCACAATCATGAGTTCCTGACCCTACTGCTTTTTTGTGCCCAAAGTTAGTGGGTTCAAAATCCACTAACGAGTTAAATTAGAGAATCTAAAAGCTCTTCATAAAAATTACCTGAGGTGATCTTTGAAAAGTGTTTGCTATTCACTTGACCCAGAAATCCCCACTAAGCATGCAAACCAAGAGGTTCAAATCTTTGGGTTCCTTTAAGACCCCGTCCCCCCGGAAAATGCTCCGGCCATCAGGGGGCGTGTCTCTAAAAGCCACACTGACACAAGCTGGGGTGGTGTCTGTCTCAGCAGGGGGTGTGGGCCCCACCGAAAGTGCAAGAGTGAGGCAGCTGAGCATGGGTTAAATGACAAACAGTGACTCTTCTACAAATACGGAGGTTTATTTCAACAAAATGTGAAAAGAATACATTTGACCGAACCGCCTTGCTCATCAGGGTGCCTGTCCATGAACTCTCAATGAGACAAACGAAGGCTGCTCTGTGAACAAAGTGAACAAACAACATGGCAATTCCAGCTCGTGCAAGTCTTGTCAATACGTCACTGGTGCTCCTCCTGCCTCAGTAACCTGGCACGTGTAATGGGCTGTGGGAAGATCAGACTGCTCACGTCCTGCGGTTCTTTCTGACTTCTCCATGTGAAAAATCCCTGTGAGGGGAAGACCTAAAACAAGGGGCTCTGGGGGTGGGGGAGAAGGGATGACAGGAATCCAGAGAGGACGTGTCCATCCGAGTCACACAGTGGGGGAATAAATGGGTGTAACCCTCACTACCTCTGAAGAAACGCGAGAGATCACCTGGTCCACGATGAATCTACTACTTGGTAGCAGATGCCAGCAAGAGGGGGCATATCTTCCTGACTGAAAATTGTTCCCTAGCTTTTCCTGCCCTTGAACACCTGTGCTCACCAAGGCAGCCTGGCTGAGGCTGTGCGCTCCCAGGGGCGGCCCCCACGTGCCCAGGGGGTGGTGGGCTCCTGTGTGGGACGGAGAGGATTAAGGCTCAAACTGTAGCTTGTACCAAGGATTCATATCACTGCTTCTGCAACATCAGAGGGATGTCCGGCTTAGGTCACCAGTAACAAAAGCAATTAGCTGCCCTGTAGCAACCAGGCGCTGCACCAGCCCCGGTGACCTGCCACTCCTGCTTTAGGAACATCAAAGCGGGAGTCAGGAAGCACTTTCTAGAGTAAACTCACTGAAAACCACCTCCCCTGGCTAGGAAGGGACCAGGGAGCCTGGAAGACAGCAGCACCATGACAGATGTAAATGACCTTGAGGTTACGTGGATCCTGTGTTTCTGGTGCTGAGGGCACAGACGTCACCAGAGTTCCTTTTAGCACTGTGGGGAGACCTGCTGCCCTGGGGGAGAAAAACCCATGGGAGTAGGGGTGTTAGCTGTTAGGAGTGACTCTGTCGGCACTATTAACCTCTTGGAACCATCAAAGCTCCAGGCTGAATATCCTAATATTCTAAGCTCTGAGGAGAGGCAGGCTGGCCTGCTCTCCTGGTGGTGAGAGTAAGCAGTTTCCTCTGCTCCTCCTCTGCCAGCTCAGGCTCTAGCACCGCCCCTGGGCCTGACTGAAGGCCCACTGGGTGCAGGTGCAGGCTGGGCAGTGGTGTGCAGAGCGGTGGCAGGTCAACCATCCTTCCATTTGTTCTCAGAGAACTTAACCCCAGACTGAGGCCCCCAAAAGCAACAACAGTGACTTGGTCTATTTTCCTTCTCTCCTTTCATGGTTGTGCCCTTATCATTGAGTTCCCATGGAGCGTGTCAATTTCATGTTCTAATTTTTCCTCACAAACAGGGACCTTGGTGCGATTAAACTGGGAATGACTCCTCTCCGGTGCTTAGTGTACCAGGGGAAAGAAACAACAGACTTGCAAGGCTTCCTTCTCTCCGCAGCCCTCCTCTGCTGCCTCTGGCTGCAGGCTCATGAGGCTCGGGGTGATGAGGGACTGCTGACTGCCTGATAGCAACCCCCAGTGCTCCCAGCAAGGACCAAGGGGCTGCTGGGACTGGGCAGCCTGCTTTTGTGTGGTAAGACCTCGTGGTACGTGCTTGTACCCTTCATTGCCTTCTCAGGTCCTGTGGAGAGAAGACTAATTACAGTCAGGGTAATAAATACTGAACAGAATAGGTGTGACCAGTGGCTGGCGTGGGGGCTTTGTGACCCTATATCCCAGTATGTCATGCAAAACCTAAAAACAGTCAAGGGGAAGCAAAATGCCACTTTGATTCCAGTGTTGAGTCTCCTGTACCTTCATATTACAGTGGTTTCAGTCATCAAGGCAGCTCTAGCCCTTTGTTAGGGGCGGGCAGAGATGGGCAGGCACTGTGCCTACGCTGAGGGGGAGTCCATTGTGGAGAGGATCCGCACGACTTCTGCTCGCTGCGTGGGTGAGATGTGCTGCGTCATGTGGACGATGGAATCCATGGCGACCTCTGGGTTGGCCTGCACCAAGCTGGAGCGAAAGATCCGAGATGGTGAGGGAGATTGGCAGAGGGTCTAGACCAGGCCAGTTAAAGTACTGCCCAGCAAACACATACCGATGAACCAGACACATTGGCTATGTGGGGATCTGGGAAGAACTAAAAGACAATAGCCAACTAATCGATGGGGCTGTCGCAGAGGCAGTGGAGCCAGCACCAGTGCTCCCAATGGTTAAACCCGGGGCGTTTGGGAATCAAAGTCAGTCCAGTAATGAATGACAATTGTTGAAAAAACAAATATGATGAGCATGTAAATGGAAGAGAAGACTTGCTTACAGCAGAACTGCAGGGGTGACTGAGGGGAGCATCTGAAGTTGAAAAGTTATTTTGCACCTCACTGTAAAGACAGGATGGGGCAAGGATCCTCATGGATGCTAGATCTAGGGGATAGTATGATGAGGAGAGGCTATTTACACAGCCTTAGTGTCTCCCCACAAACTGCTCTTAGGTGCAAAGGCAGAAATCACAGTGGAGAAATCACGTAGCATCTTGACTAGGGGACTGAAACCAACACCAGGAGGGAGGGACAGACAGACAGACAGACAGACAGACACGGTGTGTCTCCAGAGGTGGTGTCCTGTGAAGGCCACCATCATCACGTGCGGGCACAGCCTGGGCCAGTCATGAGGACATCACGAGCAATCATCAGACAAACAACATGGGCAATGTTTTACAACTGGTCGGTTAAAATTCCTATCAAGTTAAACTTACTGAAATTGACCTATGTAAGAGGATATCCTATTAGGAAATGCCATAATACATGTCACTTATCTTTAAACATTTCAGAAAAAGAAAAAAGTACATATAGGAGAGAGCAGACTCACAGATGATAAAGCAAATCAGGTAAAATGTAACTAATAGGTGCACTGGGGAACAGATGCTTCTTACAGGTTTTAGTTTTATACCATCTCTGTAAGTGTAGTTAAAAAAGGTCCCAGCAGTCCTCACCCCTACCACATGGGGGTGACACCTGGCCTGGGAAAGGGAGGGAGTTTCCCAGGAAATTCCCATCAGTCAGCTCTCCTCACAGAACTGTGCATCCGGTCTGGAGTACCTGCTCATAGGTACTCCATTGCTCATTGTTGCTCATAGCTGGCACAACAAACTACGCCTTCATCTAGCTGAGATTACTAAGTGCCCGTGGGGACCAGCAGCCGGGAAACACTGCTTCAGAACTCTTACTTGCGGGAGTGCGCCAGCAGTCTCGAGCAGAGGGGACGCAGGGTTATCGGGGAGCAGCATCAGATTTGTTCCTCACGCCTGCAAGTGTGCCCTCCCTACAGGAGCCCCCACTGCGGGTCTCACCTGCGGATCTGCTTGAGGACATAGTCTCTGCTGATGTATTTGATGTTTTCCTCTATGACTGAGCGGACACCATCTTCCTCCATCAGCTGCTTCTCCAGCCACTCCACCAGGTCCTTGTTATTGTCCCAAACATAGGCCTGCAAACAGATGAGTCCTGCTCTAACACCAGGCCTGGGCCAGACACCCTGATTGACATCTGCAGCACTCACCCCAAGACTCGCCCAGTGCAAAAAGGCAGGGTGTAACGACACAGCAGTGGTGGAGTGCATCTCAGCCAGGGACGGAAACAGCCTCAGAGGGACGGGCTGTCGGCCTCACAAAAGAGCAGAAGCCAGGCCTGAGGACAGAGCGTGCTCATTCTCCTTCCCGCTTCTGACACACAGGACAGGAGGTGCGTTTGAAGCTCCCCGAGGCTCACACTCCGGTTCTATCAGACTCAAGGTCTCCACCTTGTTCACAAGGCTAAAAGATTTAATTACCTGACAGATTTGAGAGAAATAGTTAAAAAACCCAAATTATGTAGCAAAGTGCCGACTGAGAGGCAAAGATTATTTGGTGTTTTAAAAACGAGCGTTGTGTGCTTTCTAAGGAACGGAGGCGCATTATTCCTAAACTTGAAGCCTCCAGTCCCGGCCAGACCTGGCGGATGAGCTGCCTGGTTGCGGAAGAAGTTTCCTTAGGTAGAACCACGGTCTGTAACGGCACCAAGGAGGGACCGATGTCAGGGAAGTCTTGCCACTAAGGTAGAGCCACCAGGGCAGAAACCTAACCCCCATTTTACTTCCTATGAGAGGACTCGGAAGGGTCGAGATGCCCTGTAACCCCGAAAGACTCCACAGACCACCTCCTGCCTCCCTTTTTCAAGATCATTTAGCTGAGTATTTCCTAGGTAGTTGACTACATAATAATTCAGGGGTGTGTTAGAAACCTAATAGCCTTCTCCTTGCTCTCTTCTCTCATTTTCTTTACAAATCATTTAGGAATCGTTTTGTTAATGGTTTCCGGAAAACCAAGTACCACCATTAGGGCTCATTCATATTTATGTCATTTTGTTTGGGTAATTAAACACAAAGCTCGTCATTTAAAGGTGCGCTATCCTTCTCTGTTATCACTAACGAAGTCAAAGTCAGAATGACAATGAGTTTGGCGCTGTAATTTAATAGGTGGGTGCACTGGGGCCTCACAGAGCTGGTTCGGACCCTGTGTACACGCCAGGCACCAGTCCAGGCTGTGACCCCAGGGCCTGCATGGCCCAGAGGGGAGGCTTCCCACCCTCCTTCAGGGGGAGGGACAGCACTGTGCTCTTTGAAAAGAAAGCATTCTTTTTGAAGCCACAAAATAGAAAATTATCAGATTCCCACCTCCCCTTCTCTAACTTAGCTGCTGAGTTAGCGGGGACTAACTCGGTTATTATATGTCATGTAATTGACTTCCAGCCTTAAGGAATCTTTCACAGCCGAAGGGTTAAGGATTGGCAATGTGCTCTTTCTAACTCTTTGTCTCACTCTTTTTCTGACCCCACTCTGGTCACCGGCAATGAGTCTGGCACTCCTGTCAGGGTGATGTGTCCTGGATGAACGGGAGCCAGGTGCCTCGGTCAGGGCTGTGGGCACCCGAGCTAAAGGGCAGCAACGTGCTCTGCTCTGAGGAAAGTCGGTGCCCTGTCGTCTATTGACAAGGGCATCACAGGGCATACATCATCCCCACCCCCTTGACTCACGTGCACTCCACAGGTGGATGGGACACCTGGATCCTGACCACTCCATCACTGGTCAGTTAGACATCTGCACATGCCCACAGTAATGGAGATTTGGAGGGAGGAAAAATAAAACAATAACTGCTTCTTTGGTTTCAGAATAGAAATAACAAAACAAACTAGATTTATCCAAGAATCCTGAAGCCTTTAGTTTAGAAGAATATTTAATACTCTTATTAATCATTTTTAATCCGTTTGCTTTTAATTAAGAAACAGCATGATGCTTTCCTATCAACATATGCCAGGGAGCAGATTAATCGTGGCTTAAGATAACTCTCCTTGATTGGTGTAATGTATTAGCTAACAAGATGCCTGCTTCTAACGATGCTCAGACACTGCACTGAAAAGCCAGCTGCCCTCTAGAGAAAACTCTCTGCTTTCCCCTCCCAAAGAATATGCTGGGTGTTTAAACATTTAGAAAGTTCCCACACAGGATTAGAGAGACATTCCCAGTTGCTGCCCTGCAGTCTCCCCTGTGGAAACACAGGCCCTTCTAGGAAAGAGCCACTGCTGCTCAAACCACAGCTAACGGACCTCTGCCAGGCTGCGTCCCAGAGCAGAGGGCGTGAAGGCAAAGGGTAGAAGTCCCGGTCACTGCGTTTTCAGGGAGAATAAATGAACACCCACAGTGCTGCTGGTTTTTTCCGACAGACCTGGGAGGGTTTACTAGGCGACTGCGAACAGACGTCTTCCACTCCAGAAAAGCCAGGCGACCCCCTCCACGGACTTGGGGGGTCCACCATTTCCTGTTTGCCCCTTAGACCAGTTGTAGGACCAGTCACCCAGAAGGGTGAGCCAGCCTTATTCCCACAAAAATCCACTGTTTTCCTCCATAAAATGATGAAAATGTGGTAATTATTCCCAAGACTCCAGCCTGGATTTTAAGCAAGTTGAAATGCTAGGCTGCTAACTTCATGATAGACTCGTACCCACATGTCACCAGCCTGACATTCATTCCAATCAGGACATTTGAATAGCAATAAAATATCGATAATTAAACATCACAACAGTGGTCTGACAACAAATGTTCAGCAGACACTTTATCTCTCTATCAGCAGATAGGTGTTCTGCACTACTCAGCTCCACTAATTGTATGTAGCAATTAGTCTATCTTACAAAATCTAAATGGCCTCTTTGGAAAGTTTCATTTCTACTGTATTGGAGAGCTGTTAAGCTCGCAGGGCCAGGGAGTGACCAGGGCACAGCCTGATGGATGTGAGCCTTGATTACTAGGTCCCACCAATGACTCGCCTTGTGAGCAGACCAGAGACCCCTGAGCAGCGTGGTTTTTCTGAGGTTTTGAGCACAAGAGCCATCAGCCACGTGAACAAAGGTGGCCCACTGGGCCCCTGTCTCCTGAGAGCCATAGCTCTCCCAAGGACCAAGCAATGCTTCCAGGTTTGGCCTGTCTCCTTCCCAGGCCCAAGTCTGGCACATAAGACTTGTCCATGTGTGGGGTGGGGCTTCAGAGACAGTGGAAATCAAACAGCCCTACAACAGTGCTTTTCCCTCCATCCATACCTCCCTCCAGGACCGTCCCCAGTGCATTCACATAGAACCCCATGATGGACAGTAACAGATCCCTTTAAGGGAATCAAGTTATATTGCTAACTTATATAACATCACAGTGTCTTCAAATTTTCTTTCCCAGAATCTTAATTGAAAAAAAAAAAAAAAAAAAAAAAATTCTGGGAGAGAAAAGCACACACAGCATGGGCCACAGATGCTTATCACCCAATGTCTTTTCATACCAGTAACCACAAAAAGGATCAGAACGTTTCTTCTTGGTGCAAAGCCAGGCTCTAGACTCAACCAGTCTGCACTTGAGACATGGCACACAAATCTATCACTGTTTGAAGAACGAAAAAACGTGCCAGCTTCAAGTCATTCCCAAACACTGAGTGGATTCCATGCCAGCCCTTCAGCAGCAGCAGAAATGGCTTCTGAACGCAGCAATGTTTTCTTCTCTCAAAGGCGCTCGAGATTTTATCACCCACCCCACGCTAAAATAGGTCCTGCTGAGCCTGCAGAATATGGAAGGAGGTTTCAAAGCCACATCACAGGATCACCTGCCCTTCCTTTCTCTCTGGGCGGCTGTCTTCCTGGACTGAGAGCTCAGGGAAATGCGGTCGCTTGCAGACGGAGGCAAGGGAAGGAGCCTCGGTGCTTGAGGACAAGCTGGTTCCTGGAGCATCAGGCTGTCATGTGCACTGGTTTCCAGCCAGGAGCCTGTGCACATACAGTCAACTGTTCTCTCCAGCGATAAAAGAGATGGCAATGACTTCTTTCTCCAGACACACTGTCCTCTGGGAACAAGATGCTAAGGAGCAACTGAGGGGCCTCTCCACTCCCTTCATGCTCAGAGGGAAGCTATTCCTTCCCCTCACCCCTCTGCCTGCTGAGGCTGTGCATGTCCATTAGTGACTAATGTGGAAGGCAGGCAGTGTGGGCCTCTCCTGGCCACACATACTCCATTTACCTAGCCGGCCACTCTTAACTGGAGGACAACTTCTTATTTTACACTTGCGTGACTTTCAATGCCAACCTCCACTAGGAGCTGCCAGTTGCCACTGACAAAATTGTCTCATTCAATTATGATGCCACACAGTGACCTTAACCTGAACCAAATGTCATACAAGGCTGCACTCCCCGGCTGCACATCTGAAATATTTATTCAAAAAAGCTTTTCAGTCATAAAGAAATGGGCGACTTAACAAAGGTGAATCTTAGAAACACCTGATTCACTGGCTTTAAAACTGCCTGCAAATCTAGGTGTTTCTTCCCAAAAACAGTCAGCAGAGACTTGGACACTTTCTAGGAAGAGGTGGAAGTGCCTGCCACCAGCCTTGTCAGGACTCTAACCTAGCAGGTGCTAAATTATTTCTGACCTCACAGCTACCTGGAGACGAGACAAGTACACCTCAGCACATACTAGCAATAACCTGATAAAATGCATGTCTGATTTACTTTTGATCCATAGACTATTAATAAAAGTTCATCTCCAACTTTTTCTTAGTAAAAATAAACAAAAGTTCTGCCTTTTCCCTCCCACCCCCCATGAACAGTCTTGTACAGCCCACAGATTCAGGGCAGATCTAGTCCCCTGGCCTCAGCCCTGTCCCCAACCCCAGGGCACCATCCCAGTGGGATCCTTGCTCCAAGGCATGTGGTCTTGCTGTCAGATCACCCCGAGAATGCTGCAGTATGTTCCCTGCAGGGAGAGTGGACATTTCCTTTCAGTTCAGATTTGAAATCAGACTTCAGTGTGGTCACAGCATCTACTGCTGATTACTACCAGCTCCAACCTGGCTTCTCCCTCCTGTCCCCTTCAGTTCCCCTGCACGCAGCCCTGTGCTGCCTTCTGCAATACAGGTCAGAGCAAGTCACATTGCTGCTTAAAATAACCCAGTGGCTTCCCACAGACCTCAGGACCATGTCCAAACTCCCCAACACAGCTTCCTGGTCCTACATGGTCTGCCCTGTGCCGGCACCCAGTCTCTGTGCCTTCCTGCAGCGCTGCAAGCCCTTGGAAGCGGACACTCATGCTGTCAGACGGCCTTAGAGATGCTGTTCCATCAGCCTGTAACATTCCTCCAATCTCTGACTACAACCATTTCCTCTGGTTGGTTCCTACTTTGTTTTCTGGTCTCTGATGAGATACCACCTTCTTCCAGACACACCCCTTGTCTGTGCTCTGATGTCCTGGGTCTGCTGTGTTTAACATGGGCCTCGCTGTTGTACAGGACTCTTGACTGACCTGTCTCCCTCTCTAGATGGTGAGCTCTGTGTGACAGGAACACTGTCTGCCTCCTTCACTGCCATGCCCAGAACAGTGTCAGGTATGTAGTTTGAATTCAAAACGTTTGCTGAATAACTGAAGGAGCTGTAAAAAAAAATATCTGCCCCAATACCTCTTCTAACAAGACGTCTTTGTCAAGTTACTGAGGGGTGAGGGGAGGAGAGGCAATAGGGCTCAGGCCTATATGCTTCCCTTCCACGCCTGCCCTCGGAGGTGGGGGGTTCTCAGAGAAGTGTAGCATGGATTCTCCTCCAAGGGTGCCCACCTACCTTCACTGTTCCTTCCACTTCTACAAACCAGCGCCTCAACATGGCCTGGATCTGGCCGTCAGTCAGCTCGGGGTTGGCATTGTGGATTTTCTTCTTGACCAAGTCTTCCAGCAGCAGACGTCTCAGCCGCCAGTAGAAGAAGGTGCGGGATGTTTTCCAATCCAGGATGTCCTGCACGGACCAAGAACAAGCTTCATCACCCAGCCCTAAGCCCCGCCCAGGGGGAACTCAGGCACAAAAATCCTGCAATGCAGCAGGTTCCTCAGAGACTCAGGAGCTGCTGTGAACTTGCAGGCCTGCTCAGTCTCCCACACAGAACTGCAGCCCTGCTAACTGCAGCACTGTGACCAATGGGCCTGGCTAAGCTACCCCACACGTGACAGATATTCTGGGAGAGGCTGTGAATTCCCAGAGAGCCAGAGCAAGGACCTGGCTCTGAGCAGAAGTCTTAATAACCTGCATGCAGATCAGATATGAACTAGCTGCTGCTGGAACCCTGATGCTGGAGAACCCACAGTCAGGACAGCACCTGCTTAGGTGTCGCCCACGGAGGCACACGTGACTAAATTTCCCACTAGGAAAATGGAGCTTGCCTCTCGAGTCCATGGTCAACTAAGTTATAAATTATTTCAGGATAATCACTGATGTAAAAAAAAAGAGAAGAGTCTTCTGGAAAACAGGAAGAAGAGGGTTTGCTCTGCACAAGCAGCTGCAGCCCAGCTCCCACAACCCCTGCTCGTGAGCCCGCGTGCGTGAAGCACACAGGCTTGCTGGATGCTGACGAGTCAGGAGACACGGCACCACTGTACTTACGTTAATAACGCCCTTCTCCTGCATCCGGCCCGGTGTGTCGTGCAAGTCAGCAAACTGCACGGCGACCTGGTGGTAGATGGGAATTAGGAATTCCTCCCGCTCCTTCAACTTGCTCTCCAGCTCCTTCCGCTCAGCTGCACTTAACTCTGGGGTGCCTGCAATTAAATCAACCTGCCCGTCACACTCTGTGGTGACCAGGATCTCTCTGCACAGCAGTCCCAGTCCCAGGCAGTTCGGCATCACCACCACGCCAAGCCCCAACGCTCCCTTTCTTTACTTTGCTGAGTAACAGGCCACTGCAAGATGCCAGAGCTGTACTTACTTGCACAGGGACCACGTCCCCCTTTCTCTGTGGGGGTCACGACGAGGTGAGGGGCCGCGGAGCCCACCACTGGCCTCTCCCTGGGCAGGTGCAAACACCTCAAGGCCTCACCATCTGTGCCATCACTGCACTGACAACCAGACGCTCTTCCCATGGAGGACCTGCCCGTGACTGCCAGATATTCCATGGCAGGAGAGCATCTCCAGTACCTGTGAGCACCAACCAACATCTCCTCTTTGCCCAAATCCACGAGTCACCCACTCACCTTGAGTTGGATCTCAGTGACTCATGAAACTGCAAGCTGCTTTGCTCCACAGCTTCTACTCTGCAGTCTGGAAACACTTAACCTGAAAGTAGCAGACTCCAGTCTGCTCATGCGCTCAGTGGCTTAGTCAGCCCCTACTCTCCCACCTGGGCTCTCCTGCCAGAGCCAGCCCCTGCCCACAGTGACACAGACATTCTCGTTCTTGGGTTCAGAGAAGGAAGAGGGAAATGGAGAAAGGCAGCCCACAAACTCCATTTAGATCACTGAGCTCATAAGTGCAAAGAACCCTCACTCAACAGGTAGGGACTATGGAATCCCTGTAACAAGGAGCCGCCCCCACCCTGACACAATCGATGGTGTCCCAGCAGAAGAGCTTATGTTGGGTTTTTCTTCCCAATTATTCACAGGATGGGACTTGTAATCAATACTGAAAATTTAGCTGCCTACCTAGTGAGGAGGAGTAAGTCTAGCTGAAGGAGCAATAGGCGACAGCCTCTGGTGTTGAGGACAACCTGAAGTGCTTTGACACCAAAAGCTGACAAATAAATACATGACCACAGGTGACAGGATGCAGAAGAGAAAGGGGCCTATTCCAGCAAGCCTGTCAGGGAACAGGCGTTGCTTTTATGCCACTATGAATCATGTGCCATAAATAGCCTTGGGCTGCTAGTGAGTCCTAAGTATTATACACGAATACAGGTGAACAGGATTGGGATGTGACTACAGTACCTACTCTCATTTTTATGAAGTTTTTGGATGCCCAACCCCCCCCGCCCACCTGTCTCCTCCCAACCCCTCAATCCATCACTATTTAAAAATTGTGATGAAGAGTGCTGGACACTGTTTTCTTGGGCTCTTACATAAAGGGACGCACTGATCTATCATTTTGAGCCCCTGACACAACCCTCTTTCCAGATCAGGGGAACACAATTGTGGGATGAAATGAGGGTCCATCATTCCAGTGTGGATCTGCCTCAGAACTGATGGGAAGAGGGCTGACTGGTTTCTTCTGAAACGAGTCTGACTCACTTAGAACGCCCCTGCCAGGGAAGCAAACATTTTTTCTTCTCCAGCAAAAGGGACTAAGACTCCTTGGAGAAATGGTTGATTTCAGGGTTGGGGCTAGAAAAATAAACAATGAACCTGGACCATGTTGTCACCAAAAATCAAGGGAGCACTCAGAAGATGACTGCGACTTGTTGGGAGGACACTGCAACCGGTTTGAAGGTGTCCCACTGGTCAAATCTGGGATGGTTTAAGCACTGAGTTTTTTGAAGCAGGATAATATTATCAGAATATTTATGGGATAAAATAAGAACTGTGAGTCTATCCTGATATAAATAACTAAATGGGGGAGAAGGGAAAGGAAAACTCCCTTCCAGCAGGATAACAATGAATAGGTATACAAGGACTGAGGGAATCAGAAAATCAGCATTTTACAACCTCCCAGTAATTGATTCTGCCAAGAGTTATCCATGGACACTAAAACTAGTGGGTGAGTTCGATGAAGAACAGGGTATTTACATAGTCTCAAAGTATCTTCTCACAGATTATTTATTACCTACAAAGGGAAAAATGGTCACTTTACAGTGAGTTTAACCTGGTGAACAAGACCTTAATCAAGTAGTCAAAGTTACTGACATCAAGCACAGGACAAACTGACATCCTGTGCCTCTGGAAAAGGACAGAACATCACTTTCTCAATAGTACTGGCAAAAATGTATAATCTGAACCTAATCATGGGAAAATATACGAGACTCCTAATTAGAAACAAGCTACAAAACAGTGGCATCTACTCTTCAAGAAATGTGAAGATCATGAATGACAAGGAAAGGCCAAAGACCACTGCAGACTAAAGGACCACCGCAATGTGTGGTCAGGGGTTAGATCTGATAGAGATACCCTGGCTCCCCAACGAAGGCTATCCAGGAATAACTGTTAGAACATAAAATGAACGGTGGATTAGACAGTACTACTGCATCAGTGCTATAGAGGTTCCAATTTTGTGGGTATGTAAGAGAAAGTCTATGTTCTTAGAAACATACTAAATATTTATGAATAAAAGAGCATGATGTCTACAGAGTCTCTCGAGTGGCTCAAAGAAAATGTATGTTGGTGGAGTGAGTGAG
Source organism: Solenodon paradoxus (assembly GCA_004363575.1). Taxonomy (NCBI): domain Eukaryota; kingdom Metazoa; phylum Chordata; class Mammalia; order Eulipotyphla; family Solenodontidae; genus Solenodon; species Solenodon paradoxus. Next base: position 216,472 of record RJWH01002221.1, read on the forward strand.
ATGAGAGCAAGTAGGACAAAATGCTAACAAAAGGTGAACCTGAGAGAAAGGCATCAGATGATCTTTGCACTATTCTAACTTTTCTGTGAAGTTTTATCAGATGCAAAGTTAGAAAGTGTAAACCAAACAGTGGCCCCCACTGAAGCACAGTCATCAAAGCTATATTGCGCACCCTCATCTAGGTGAAGTCATGAAGGCACTAATAATTTATGGCCTCACATGGTCACACAGCTAGAAAGGGGCAGAGCCGGGACTCATGTGCAGAAGCTTAGCTCTCAAAGGTTTTGAACACTGCTGTTGCTTTTTGGTTACCTGGGGCAGAGAACAAGGGTTTTGGCAGTAGTATCCTTTCAACTCAGAAAGACTAAATGGTGATGGCAGACTGCTGGCTGATACAGCTACAGTTCCATCTTAGTCCCACACCACAGCTGAGATCCAGACAGTGCCATCCTTTTCGTAGCTCAGATATGTGCTCGGCTGGCCTAAGGTTTAAGGGTAGCTCCTCCTGTAATTGTGATATTCAGAATTAACACAGCAGCAGGTAAAATTAAGCCCTGCCAGAGGGCAGGGGACAATGGGACCAGGGCCATCATGGACTAGAAGGGAGTGCCCGGCCCATACGATATTCTCCCTCTCTGTAAACAGCCAATACTGCATATATGTGCACATATACATGTACGCACACCATTTACATACAACACATGCCATTGACGGAGCATTTACTATGTGCCAGTCACTGTGCTCACAACTTTCAGGATATCACTTAGCTCATAAGTAATCATGCACTGAAACTCAGACTCAGGTGCAGTCAGCTGTCAAAATGTTACTGAGTGCTTTCCCAGTTACTTCACATGCATCATCTCTCTAATTTTTATAGCACCTCATCTTAGATAGGGTTTCCACTTGACAAATGAGGAAACCAAGGCTCTGAAATGTAAAAGACTTGCCCAGTGGTGTCCAGCTCTTCAGTCGCAGTCGCTTTACACCTGGGTCTGGCTGTTTCCCAAGCCCGTGTTCCTCCACATCAAATGGTACTGAAGGTGGTCAAACAGGTATCTTGGCAGTGGCCACAGGCAGGCAATCAGCTGGAGTCTGGTTCATTTCATTAGAGTTGTTAAGAGTGTGGCTCAACACTGGGTGAAAGAAGGACCCACGGGCCGGGAGCAGAGCACTCTGGGAATAAGGCCTTGGCTTTACTAAGCTAGAGGGACGGAGAGACAGAGATGCTGGTTCTTGAACTAACAAGGGTCTTGTTCTCCAATCAAGCTATTCTAGAACTTTGAAAGAATAACAAAATAAACTCCTGTAATGCCGCAGCCCTCCTGGGACTAGCACATTCCTCCAAAAGCTGCTGTGTCTCTTCCCCTCAGTAATGTCACTGACAGCAGTTCAAGACCTACCTCGAAAAAGCATCAAAGCAAGGAAAAGAGTGGAAGACAGAATGTATGTAACTTTAAAATGCACAGTTTGAGAAAGCTGAGGACTTGTGGGTTGGGGGGAGAAAGGGCCTCTAAATTTTATTTCTAAAAATGAGAGGCTGCTCTTAAGCTAGTTAGACCCTTGTGTAGCACACAGAGGGCCCCTCTCTCCTTGTAGAGCAAAGCAGCCAGCCCCGTAATGATTTACGGGAGATTAACAAACATGTCAATGTCCATTTTCTGCTTAATTTAAAAGCGGCGTCCATAAAGATTTTTGACTTCTGAACCCTGTTCTCCTGAAAGAAAGAAGGTAAGAATGAGGAGTGGGATAAAGAGTGATTATCCTATCATTGATCGTTTGTCAGGAGCATTTCTTATTCACTGGACTATTGTAAAAAGCTAAGCTCTCGATCAATCCTGTAAGCTCCCTGTACAATTAAATATCTTGGAATGGTTTTCTTTCTTTTCTAGTCAGATTGCAGGGCCTCAGGGTTTTTAGGAAAGTGTGTGTGTGTGTGTGTGTGTGTGTAAGAATATGCTACAGAGAGAAAACGCATTATTTTTGTAGAATCCTACTTTAGGAAAAGTAGAAAAGAGGTGACTGCTCCCACCCCTTCCTTCCCAAAATAAAAAGTCCCCTAGAAATCCTAAAAATCCAACCCTATCATTCAAACTTTTTGATGTGAGGAGAAATTACTAGTCTCATCAAATAAGACTAGTATTATTGAGATGTTAGATGTGCGAGCACCATTTAAGTACCTTTCCTCTCATCTAATCCTGAAACAATCCTACAGTTACTTTACTGCTGAGGAAACTGCGACAAACAAATGGAGTATTTCCCAAGGCCACAACGATGGGAACTGATGAGGTTTGGGGTTTGGCAGTCTGTTCCAGAACCCATGCCCTTTAAATGACACAAGGAAACTGACCCACAAGTATCCAAAGGGCAGTGGCCTGTTGTCAGATATTCACGGGGCCCAGGCATAATGAAAAGCCACGTCTTTCCTCCATGGGGTCAAAGCTTAAGACCATCATCCAAAGAGATAGCTGATTTCTGCAGCAGGAGGCATTTTGCCACAATGCTGAAAGAGGGAGCCTTATCCTGTGTATGAACAGATATCATCCTATGGAGGAGGATTTCGGGGGAGAGATGAGACCTTCAAAGCTTGGAATAAAAATCAGATTGGTAGGCTAAAAATTCTCTGCTCAAAGGCACTAGATGACCTTGCAGAAAATCTTTTTCTGAGTTTAACTTCTCATTTATGTAACAACAATCCTAATCTGGCAAACAGGAAAAAATATCTTACAAAAGAATGTGATTTTAAAGTGAGTTTCTTTTTCAATTCTTTTTAAGGAAAAAAAGTTATATTAAGAAGCCTATGTAAATTTAAACCCAATTTTAACTTTTATAGGCCTTCCTCCTTCTCTTAAGAAAGCAATTTGCTTTGACTAGTTAAATACTTATGTTCAAGAAAAGAACTAGACCAACTACCCTCTCTGCGAGGCTCCTGAATGTCTCAGATATAAGAATACACATTCATTTCTCAACCTTGTGACTGAAAAAATCAGCATAAAAAAGACTGGAGTCTTATTAAGATTCAGAAGTACAAACATAAGTAGCTGTTTAAAAGATTTATGTAATCACATTTTCTATGTTGAAAGAAAATTCTCTATAAAGATAGTAAGATAGGGTGGAAAAAAATCCCTGCAAAACTATTTCTGTATCCATAACAGGTGTGCCTTTCTTTACACAAAAGCATTCTTGAAAAACTGTGTAAATCAGATCCAGTTTTAAATGCCTTAAGGGAGCTATTTAGAAGGAACCCTGCAGTGAATCCTTTGGTAAAGCAAATAATCCTTTTGTAATGGGAATAATTTCTCCCAATGTATCTAGTTTTCTTTTTTCTTTTTAAATCTCATTTTCATATATCTGCTTTTCTTCAAAGGGGGCCATACCTATCTAAATACAACTACATTTGCATATTGATTTTACAGCAATCCTCTAAAGGGATATTTAATCCTAAGTTTTCTTGCAATAGTGTTAGAGCTCTACGGTTCCTAGTAAAAAAAATCATTATTGTAAACCCAGAGACTTCTAAATAGCAAAAAGCACTTACTCCTCCTGCAGCCCTGTCCCATATGTCTCCCACAGGCAAACATATGCAAACATCCCACATGAAAGAGGAAACAGTTATATTCTAGTGGCAACAAGGCTTATAGTCATTACTACCTTCTTCCCAGAGGTGCCCTCCTTAAGTCTGGCCGGTGGAGGATCTGGGATTGGGGTCAGCTGGGGAAGTGGGTCTCTCAGAGGTACTGTGGCGACAGTGGGTAAGCTGTGGAATTCAGGAAGTATCTCTTAGAATGTCTACCAGGTCCCCCAGGCCTGACAGCACTGTGAATCATATGAACGGATGGGACCAAAAACGACCCCTTCTTTCTAGAAAATGTGGTCACTATTGAAGTATATTGCTTCAAGCCAAAGAGCTTCTCTCTAACTTCATGACAGAAAACTTTATATTGTTTCTCATTATTCTACCCACCACAGAGCCCAACACTTGGGTGGCGATGGTGTCGGTGAGGAACTGACCTGTATAACAGGTGAGAGGGTCAGAGGCCACTTCCAGGCAAAAGGATTGCACCTTCTTTCTTTCCTAGTCTCAACTTTCTAGGCGAGGACACTCCTTTCTGCTTCAAACAAGTAATTTTGGCTCTTTTCAGTTTATGACATCTTGAAGATAGACACAGGAGATGGAAAAACACACAGTGCCCTGCCGGTGGGGTAGTGGTTGGGCATGGTCTGGGACCCAGATTTGTGTCCTGGGCCAGCGGGAATCAGTCAGGATGAACAACTGAAAAATGAAGTGCTTCTCCCTCCTCTCTACCTGCCTGCCTGTCTGCTTGCCTTCATTCCTTCCTGCCTAAACCTTTCCTTAAAAAAAAAAAAAAAAAAAAAAAGGGGGTGGTGGTGGTGTGTGTCCTGGTGTCCTCATGGATAAGCCCACCAGACATAGTCCACATGTACCCCAAGGACCCAGGTTTGAGGAGAACTGGAGCAGGGGGAGAACAACCAAGATGATGGACAACTAAATACAAATAAATAAACCAACCAACAAGTAAATGTTTCTCCTTTCTTGAAAAATGTCAAAAAATGACAAAAAAAAAAGCCCCCACACAACTGAGACCAAAAAAATCAGCTTAACCCCTGAATCTCTTTTAAGAAGTGTTCCCCCGTCATTCTGGATTCTAAAGAGGTGTGCAGGGAAGGCATTCCTAAAGATTTTTACCGATATGTGTATCTTCACCTGCAGCCACAATCCTCCATTTGTGCCTGGGGGCCTTGGCACAGAGGCCATGCTGGGTGGGCCCGGAAAAGCCAGGCGAGGGCCAGCAGCAGCGATAGCCAGTGCCGCCTCCCCGGCCCTGCCCCCACTGAGTCAGACTGCAGCCCCCAGGACACGCGCCGTGTGGGCACAGCCGAGGGGCTGCATGACGGGCTGCCCGGCTGTCTGTGAACTGGACCACGACTGGGATGTGTCTGGAGCAGAAAAGAAGTTCCACTAAGTGGTTCCTATGCCCGGGTGGGTACTCTGTGTTGAGGGAGAGGGGTGGTGGGGAAAACTTACAATTGCTTCACACCTGGACTGGGCAGTTCTCTATCTAAATTGACCTGTCATTTCCCTCTGAACACAGGAGGAGACTGAGGATCCGGGAGAGGACCTCAGGTCATAGCATTCAAGAGGCCAGGTTAGGAAGGCGGTCCCGCTCCACAGCCACTCTTCCTGCTCCTGGCAACACAAGGAGTTAGGAGGCTGTTAGAGAGCCACAGAGATGCCTTGGAGGGCTGGGTTTCTCTTTCTAGAGAAGGAATTTAATTTTTTTAAGACACCCAGAATGGCAGGCCATTATCCTCCACACACCGAACCTTCCAAGCCTAATTCTGAGGATACAGGGTCAGAAGTGGTCCAGCACACAAGACTGTGGTATTTGGGCTCACTTCACTTTTTGTTCTGGGGTAATTCTTCCCTTAACCTGTATCCGGAATCAATGTATGTACTATTTCCATACTCTGTTGTAATCACACATCTGCACACTAGTAATTCACCACCTCACTACTCAAACTAAACATGTAAAATTACAAAAGGCCATTGTTTAAAAGTGAAAATTCTGGTGTGCCCTGGTAGTGGTTAGGCACAGCCCATATACATCCTAAGGACCCAAGTTCATGTCCCATGTCCAGGGGGAAACCACAGCCAAGATCAACAACTAAATAAAATAAATAAAATGCTTCTTTCTCCTCTCTTTTCTTGCTGACTACCTTCATATTCCTGCCTTAAAAAAAAAAAAAAAAGGGGAAAAAACAAGAAGAAAATTTTGAAAGAGATGAAGCTAGCTGTTGGGAAATTAAATGTTACTTATCACTCAGGGAACGAGCAGTCACTCTGCTGTGTGCAGAGTTGGGCACTGGCTTGTGGACGTGCTCTGAGCACGTGCTGAAGGGTGCAGAGGCCGGTTTGGGAGGAGATGGGAATCATAAGATAACATCCACTCCTACAGACTCGCTCCTAAAGCAGATTTTTCTCTCAGTGGAACTGGCTCTAGATCACAAAGGAAAATAATTCTTATTTAATTTTAATCAGGCTCAGTATTCAGTTGAGGTAAAATCTGAGGAAATCCTAAGAAAAGTAGAAATAGGAAATCAAAATTCCATTCTGGCAGCTGATGTACTTTTACTTTGTATGTTGGATGATTTACTAAACTCTTTTTTTTTTAAAGGAAAGGTGCAGATTGGAAAGAAGGAGAGTACACAGGCAGGCAGGAAGAGAGACGAGAAAGAAATATCTTTATTTTATTTAGCTTTTCATACTAGTTGCTTCCCCCCACAACCCCTAAGCCGGAACTCAAACCCAGGGGTATGTGGCCTGAATCCTTCGGAGGTGATTGACCCTAACCACTGCTCCACCAGGGCGGGCCTGAACTCTCCTTCTTGTATCATTCTCCCAAGATGGAAAATGAGGTCATTTGTACCCACTTTTGTGCCAAATTTCGGGTTCTAGGCATTGAGATAAGAGCCGAAAGTCACTATGCACCCAAAAGGAGCTGGACTCATAGCACATTTGTCACATTCCCGCTGAAGCCTGGGTGATTGCGATCTCTCAGAAAGGCTGCGGACACCTAAGAGATAGATCATGCCTTCTGTTTTTCATTATTTCCTTTCATACATCACTTGCTCCAAAAGTGGACTTCTGCCATGGGGAATGCTTGATACCAGAAGCGACCCCCGCTTCTTCTAGTGATTATGAGGGAAAATGCCCCCTCATGTTTGAAAAGTACCTCACGGATTCAAAACAAAGCTGCATTCATCTGACCTCACATTGGCTGGGTGGGGGATCATTCTCACTCTCTACATGAAAAGACTGGTGTTGGAAAAGTTAAACAATTTAGCTGCAAGCAACACAGCCAAGGCCTGCACCAAGTTATTTTTATTCCAGATCCACCGCTCATGTTCTCAGGCTGCCTTGGGCCACAGCCTGATGCAGTTAGCAGACTAAGGATTCTTTCCCTCGTGCCATTTTGGTCAAGGTTAAATAAATATGGTTTTCTTCAATGGGTATAGGAAATTGATAATGAGATGATTTGTAACAAATGATTAAACGGGTATCTCTTGGGAATCTCCCCCCTCTCCCCTTCCTGTGTTTCAAAAGTTAAAAGGTGCTGGGTTGAAGGTGGGAGCGATAACGCTTTCCTTCAAGAGAAAGAAGCTTCTGCCCCACACCATCCAGTCACTGTACAAACAGATGTCAGAGAGGATCCCTCATCCTACCACCCAGTTATTCTGAAGGGATGATAACAGCCATTGGGGGGTTAAAAAGAGGCAGTGAACCCCCAGTTAATGAGCAGGAATTCAGCAGGCAGTGTAAGATAAATGGAGCTCTCTCTGCTTCTGCTAGAGTCAGCATGAACTGCGGCCCTGCGGCTTGTTTGTGGCAAATGGAGTGCGCGAAATATCAAAGGGCAGTGATCCAGAAGAAGACCGACTTTGACAAATTTTAAATTGGCCAGAAAGAAAACCAGCAAAAAAGAAAAAAGGAAAAAAAAAAAAAAAAAAAAGAAAATTATGCAATTCGCTGTGTCCTGCAATTGTGGCCTGGCTGCCTCTGTACAGAACTAGTGGTGAAAACAGCAGCAATGGTGGCTGGATGCTGGGAGCAATTACAAGCCATCTGAGCGAGATGCTTATCAACGGCTGAAGCTCTTAGAGCTCTGTGTACAGTTGTGAGTAACTTGCTCTTGAGCTGCAGTTACTTTAATTAAAGTGTATGGGGTTGGTCAGAAGTAATTATCCTGTTTGGAAAAGAAAAAACCACCTCAACGATTCTGGGTGGCAATAGATTTTATAAACAACTTTGCCAATTTCTGGTTGTCTGTGTGCTTTTCCCATAAAAAAGATGAGGCTGCGGTGGGTTAGTTATTGGTGGTCGTTATCTAAAGGCAGACAATGGGGCACAAACAGAGGTCACTGCTGCCTAAGTCACTGTTTAGTGAGCAACCTGCTGTGGGCCCCCACCGGAGGGACATCTCTAGAGTGCAGGAAAACTCAGAAATTTTGGTGTTCTAAGGTGGTGAGGCTATGGAGTTCATACATGGAGTTTTATTAATTAAATTACTATAAGGAACATCAATGAGCTAGCATCTCTCTAGTTTATTCCTTCCATTCACTGAATTTCACTACCTTTTAAAGACAATCTCTGTTCCTTTAGAAAACAAAAACAAAAACAAAACTCACAAAAGAACCTCAAGCAATTATCTTTACTAACATAGCACGGGGCTCAAAGGGAGACTTGGGCAGAAAATCAGCGCTTCAAAAGAATCTGAAACTCATTCAGACTCAGACTCAAACAGGGCTCCCATGGTTTAGTCCTACGTTCAGATTGTAAAAGCCTTCCAAAAGCTCCCTAAACAAATGAGCAACAGAGTAATGGCAGGAAGCATCAAGCGCGAATGCTCCTGGGGGTATTGCTGCCGCAGCCTGTCTGGAAGCACACAGTGCACATTCTTTACTTCTATTTGTTTCTACTCAGGATGGTCCAGAATACCACCTATGTCGGTCTCCAGATCGTCTATCCCTGTGACCCTGACTCTCACATGCCTTGGAAATGAGGCAGGTTTGTCCAAAGAGACAAGAAGAAATAGGACATTTAAGTCTAGCATATTCTCTGCCTGAGTAGCCTGCCCCTAACAGAAACTTCTGGCTAATCACTCTTTACAAGGACATCCACAAACCTAGAAAGATGGGCTATTTCAGCTATGAGGAAATATCAGAAGAAAAATTGTGTGACTTTTGCTTTTGTAGAACCACTTTTCCTCCTATTACACACACTATTTCATTCTACCAGGGTTCTTACCATAGAGAGGACAGTAAATAAAGATTATCATGAATTTGATCAAATGCTTCAGTGCCTCCTCCCCTGGCCTATGAATGCACTCATTACAAATCAGCTGAATGGCTCATTGATTTGCCAGGAGGACAAGCAGACATACCCAATCGCTCAGCCAAGTGGATGTAGACTGGGTCCACTCGTCGCATGGTTTTCACCAGATCCTTTCTGCGGAATTTGATTTCCACTGTCCCTTCTGGCTCCAGAACTGATCCCCTAGATCAGAGAGAAAGAAAACACAACAAAACAGAGGTACTTTAAAGGAAGGGAACCACAGAATGAGAGGCCAGTTACAATTTGTAGACCAGGAAATAGCTTCATTACGCTTTCGCCCACCCATGGTTCACAGAAGTCACCCGAGGGAGAGAATCAGGCACCAGAGAAGAGTCTAAATGAGGTAAAAGGAAGATCTGACAAAAAGCAATTAAAATAATTCTTATTACCGCACCAGTCTACTTCCATCCTAAAAGGAGAAGAATACAGATCCCACCACCTATAGTCAGCTAATAAAGGCAACAGGATTTACATTAATGCCCAGGAAAGAAAAAATAGACAAGTGCAGTGGCAGAGGAAAAACTTCCAGCACACAGGCCATATAACGAGGGGTCAGTGCTGATCAGTACTACACAGATGGTCTGCTGGCTGGACTCAGACACACTGGACTGGGCTGAGAAGCAGATAAAACATTTTTCCTACTTCTATGGAGATGACAAAGTGAAAGGATCTTAGGGTTACTTCTGCTCCTTATGAATGATAATCTATTACCAGGAAATTTACTCTAAACACCTTTAAAAAACAAAACAAAATAAACTTTCACATTAAAAATAGTACATACTATATACTACATACGGCATTGCTCTAAGTGTTTTATATAAATCTTCACGGCGATCCTATGCCCACTCTGCATCTACTCTAAGGTAAGGTACTATAATGAGCCCCATGTACAGGTAAGGAAACAAGGTATTTCCAAACTTAGGAGACTTGTCTAATGAGTGACAGAACTGGATTTGAAGCTGAAGAATCTTGTTCCAAAGTCAACAGAAGAATTGTTTTTGAACTGATTATCAAACCAGGGGCTAGGTTAGGACTTAAATTTAATAAATCCCTAAGTATAAGAATACAAGCTTAGTGATTTGACAATAAAATTATTGAACTTTACTAAGTAACTTTTGAATAAGAAGCTGAAATGCTGGGGAGAAGACAGAGTTCAGTGCTCTAATAAAGTGCTTGGATATAGTAATGGTCATCACGGTAACTGTCAGGGAAATATGATGTAAAATTTACTTGCTTTGGAAAGAACTGAAAATAGATTATGAAGGAAACTGGCTTGATGTGTTTTAGTCAAGCGTTTTCAGGTACCACCTTCCAACGAAAGCCAGGATTTTCTCTGCAGTTCTTTGGCTGTTATGAATAATGTGTTCTCCACGCTTCCTGGAATACCAGGGAGAGACACTGGCCTCTAAGGGAGAAGCTTTTGTCTGGAATCACAGAATGTGGGTGCTGTAGTACACTCAATGACCACCCAGCTTGTTTTATGATAAGGAGAGGCAGCCAGAGGGAGGACAGGCTGTTCCAATCCCCTACCAGTCAGCAGCAAGACCCAGGAGTTCAAGACTAATAAGTCAACCCTCCCACTTCAAGTCCTTTAAAGCTCCTTCTGTCATATACCTAAGAAGCGAGTAAACAGGCCTAAGTAATCAACAAGAGAATCTGGAACTGGGGTGCTAGGTCTAGAGGACATTGTAGTAAAGGAATGTGGGGTAGGGGATGACACCAAGAAAGCCTGACTCTAGCCTGGTTTCCTACTCCTGCCAGCAGACGTTATTTAGAAAGCCTATGTTTCTGATCTTGGAGCCTTCTAGGAACAGACAGATTCAAATTAAGTTCTCTTGGCTATGTTCTCCAGGAGGAAACCAAAGCTAGAGGCTCCACAGAGGCAATGAGTGGAAATAAGGAGAGAGTGCTACCTGCTTTCTCGGTCAGCATACATCTCCATGTGCCGGGGGTTGATGGTAGAGTCAATCACAACCCAGGAGCCACCCCGCAGTTCAGCCTGGGGAGGAATGTACACCAACACAGGCTGAGAGCACTCCCGTAAGCTATCCACGATGTAAGCACCAAACTTCAGCACTTGGTCATACATATCTACGGAGAATTAGACAGATTAGAAATCATGAAACTCATCCTCCCCAGAGCACTGCATCCGAACATAGTTTACATCATGGCACACATAGAAAATGCTATTTGTATGGCCCACTGAGCCTCCAGGGGCAGGCTGCTCAGAACCAGAGGTGACCCAGGTCATGTTTGGTCACCCTGAAGTCTAAAGGGATAGGTATCTCCACCTACATCCCATTCAAGACTCCAGGGGATCCAGCACGAGAGAAGTACACTTTCACAAAATGCAGTCTGTGAGCCCTCTGGATAGCATATCCATTTTATATCCTCTCTGAATTTCAGTACTCAGGTTTCACCACATTAATTCACACTTGCTCTACAAATGTTGAGTATTTTTCATGTCAATATGTGATCTCTCTCACTACATTAAGTTTTCTGAAGGAAGGAAATATTCAAGCTCTTTTCAATTCTTCTTATGATACTTAGCATACGATAAGCTCTTAAAATGTGCAGCTATGGAAATGGATCCTCCCTAAGTTTTATCTTCAAAAACTGCATCTTCCATCTTTCATCCTAGTGTCCTTCCCAGTGCCTAGAACACAGCACCCAATACTTCTGCTGGACGAACAAATGTGCATACACATATTATGGAAAGAACACAAGAGAAGAAGTAGTTCTTTAACAGCTGCATTTTTTTCAGGGCATCAATGAGCAAAAAAAAAACTTTATTCACATAAGAGGTACCCTTTGTAATCCTCTCAAGGCTAGGAGTAGCCTAAAGAAAAGGAAACCTGGTGCATAAATAACGTGAGTCCTCAGAAAGCAGAATCAGTTAAGTTACTTATTTTCCAGCAATTTATGACTTCTTCCCATTTCCCAGTTCACTGGAGTCTAAACATTGCTAAAGTTTTAGGTTTATGATTCCAGATGTTTAATGAGTATTTCAGTAGAACTACAAAGGATCTTTTCTAAACACCAAATAACAGGTTCGAGTGAGTTCAAACTTTCCTATCAAAGAGAAGATCTCAATTTGGAATAAATCAATTCTGGAAATCCAAAGCAAAGAAGCATTTCTCAGGAAGTTAAGAGCAAACCAAATAGAAATTGCTTTCATTGTAGTTACTGGCAAATTAAACTGCCACTTTCTCCAAAGTAAAAATGGCTCTCTCTATACAAACCATCAGCGAGCACAGTGCATTGCAAGGCACATGCCTTTCTCCATGGCCCCAGTCTGTTTGGTTTGTAAAGACTTCAGCAGTTCCGAAAATCCAGAAATCGCCCCAGGAAAACCTCCTTCTGTGTGGAATGTGTATGGTCATATGCTCTGTACGAAGACATTTATTCCTTTGGGAGGAAAGTAAAGACCAAAAAAATTTACTGCTAATTACACAACTGCTGTATAAAGAGCAGGGAATAAAGGACTTTAAGCACTTTACGCTAATTCTGTGGTTATGAAAATAATTGCTCAGTTCAAATTATTTTAACTAAATTAATTCTTCAGTGGATATTTCAACCAGTGCTACATAATAAAATAATTGTGTAATTAGCAGTACATTTTTCAGTGCTGCCAAGAGTATAGTCTGAGAGCAAATAACGGAAAGCAGTGGCCGTCAACAGTACCATGCTTAAGAAGCAAAGATGAAAGGAGAACATAAAAAACAGAAAATGGCACAAAAATACTCCTTCTATCAGAAAAAGAAAAAGTTGACTATAAATAAAAAGTTTCTAGCTTCTTCCCTCATTTCTCATGTTAAAGAAATATCAACATTAAAATCTATCTCTGTACTATCTGGTTAATAGCCCTAGCTCTCAAAAAGGAGAGGATGTTATTTAAAATGAACTTTCATTTATTTAATTAAACAAAAAACTTGATTTCAATGCATATACAAATAGTTTGGGATGAAGCTGAGCTTGTGTGTATTTTATTGTCTTGACATGGACATTGGTCCCTTTTGTTTCATTATTGAGACTAGCTTACTGTGAACCAGAGAGCAAGTTCACACACACACACACACACACACACGCACACACTTCAATCACCAGAAAGTCATCTTAGGTCAAAGTTACAGGTGAGAAAACTAAGATTTAGCTAAATAAATGAGTGACAGAGGTAAGACTCACTGAGACCTTTTTTGGACCTAAATTTTACATTCTGCTGGTGGCTGTAAACTTAATGTATTACATACATTATATACAGATGTTGATTTACAATGATGCACACCTTAAACCTATATAATGTTATGACACAATGTTCCTTCAGCATAATTAATTAAAAAAAAAAAGTCTACATTCTACTACGAGGCTGAAGCAATTTGCTTTCCTGCATCTGATACAAAAACTGAATCAAATAAAAACCAGAAAAAAGATTTGAATATACGACTATTTCTAAATTTTGCTGGATATTTTTTCCTGCTATGTTCAGCAATGTCAGAAATTATACAGATAATACTACCAGCTATGTGAAGTGCTTGCATCTGACTGCCAAACAATTATCTTCAGGATTCAAGACTGAGTAGAAAAGGAGCATCAAGCTTCATTAGAGCTGACAAGCCTGGGACTGAAAGCAATGCCTCTATCTAACCTGGACCAATAGACCCACAATCCAACAATCAAAATACACAAACAGCAGCAAAGGCTATTAAAATATAAACACAGGCTAACTCCAGACAACATGCTCATACTGAATCGCAGCTGCCCCACACTACACACTTTGAAAGGCAGGTTGAAGCACTTTGGTAACAACTGGACACACATTTGTCTGAAAATCTTCATATTTAAGAGACAAGCAAAACCAGAGTCAAGAGTAGCCGGGGAGCAGGGATTCCCAAGGGCTTAGGTTGGCCATCAGATGGGGGAGTTCCAAAGCTATGCATAAGCTGACTGTCAATTCTCAGGCCCTGAGACATGCAACCAGGAATGGAAAATACCGATAGGTTCTTCATTGGAGAGGTGGGAACGTGGAGCCTTCTAAGCACTCTGGGCAAACCACATCTGCAGGAAGGGTGATTGCCCAGCCTTTCCAGTGTGTTCTCAGCACACAGGCACCAGCCCTGCCTTGGGCCTTCAATGCTATACAGCATGGGCCAACCGTGCAGCCACGTACCAAACAAGGGAGTGGGACGGTAGGCTGTTTCCACAATGCCCCACATCCTCAAAACATAAACAGATCTTATTGGCTCCGAGTGAGATTACCTGTTAGAAGATGAAGTTAAACACTAGGCAAACGTAAACGGCAGACACACAATGTGTCTCATGAGTTCATTATGGCCGGTTGACACCGTACTTCAACATCCAAGTAATCAGACTTTAAAATAGACTTTCACTCCAGTGAAAGTTTTCAATGAATGTTTTTTTTATTGTTATTTATAACTTGTCCCAGGAAAAAAATAATAAGTATAACATGAAAAGCCAACTGAGAGTGACCCTGTAGCACCAGCAGTGAGGCAGCTTAATATCACTGGGATTTGCATCCTATCAAGCTATTCATGCTGAGGCTGGGACCCTGGTGCTAATTTCTAGTAAATTTCACGCTTGATGTCTCCCTGTTGTGGGTCATTGCCGGTTCGTCTAAATAAACTGCTTCCAAATGGCTCTTCCATCTAAATATTCAGCCGGTTTTTATAATTTAATTTTGCATTATGCTGAATAGCCTTCCGGCCAGATAGAGCTCACTGGAAAAAAAGCACCAATACCATCTTGACATGCTTTTATTTATTTATTTATATTTTTACTGCTCGAATTAGACCTCCTAGGCCGACTAGTAAAGAGGTTTTTTTTTCCCTCCACTAATGTCAATTTTCAGCATAGCAAGAGCTGTCTCTAATCTTTTCCTACTCATTACACACAATTTTGGAGTCATTTTACCCACAGTGCAGTCGGCTCCTGGCTGTGTGTTTGTGTGCACTGAGGGATGGCATAATTGTTTATTTTCCCTCCCTGCATAATCCCCAGCCAGTATTGAAACCAAAACTGCAAACATCTCCCCAAGGGATATGGAATGATTCTCAGCTTAGGTCCCTTTACATGAGATAATATGTAGGAAACATCCTGACCTGTATGTAAATATGAAACAAGATGTTCTTCCCCCGCCTCCTTTCACAGTGATCTCTACCTACCCCACCAAAGCTTATTTGTCTTAAGTGATGTGTAAACGAATGTGGCAGTACCAAAACTCAAAGGCAGAGCAAGCCCTAATCTCTATAAGGCTAAAAAGAGACTTTAGACCAGGAGCAGAGGGAGGGGAAATGGAGAATTACTGTTTAATGGACACAGACTTTGTTGGGGATGATGGAAAAGTTTGGGCATATGTGATGGTAATGATTTTACAACATTGTGAATGAATTTAGTATCACTAAATTGTATACTTAAAGTAGTTAAGTGATAACTATCATGTTTAGTAATTTTATAGTAATAAAAACCCTTCATTTCTGAACTCTTGAAGTTTCTTGTCATGATAACCCCGGGCAGCCCCAAAGCAGGGGGGAGGTAAAAATGGATAATTACTTTCTCAGGAACCTAAATATTCTATTCTAGGAGTATTCTAGGAGATCTGGTTCCAGTTCCAGGTTCTAAAATCAGGTAACCGTGGTATAGGAAGTCAGATCTAATGTTCCTCTGCCAATTTTTAGCTAAATAATCTTGGAACATCTATTTAATCTAAGCTTCCGTTTGTGTAAAATGCAGCTAACAACATAACCTACCCCTTAGAGGTACTTGCTGGGATGATTATGTAAGATAATGCCTGCAAAAGGGTGAGCACAGTTTCTGGTGAAAAGCTCAATGACTCTTAAATGCTGTTACTCTCATTGCTACAGGGCTAGCCCGCAATCTGGGCCTGAGTAAAAATATAGAGCAGAATCGAAACTTTCCTTAAGGTAGCACATTGGAAACTTTTGAGCTCTGAAATCTAGTTGGGATAAATCAGCTAGGTTGACTCACTCCTAAGCAATGTCAGGCCGAGTACATTTTCAGTGGCCCCTCAGAAAACAGAATACCGAGAACCAATACCAATAGCATTGCCTTCTCTCCTAAATCTTAGCGAAATCTTATAGCCAAGGAATTTGGGATCAAGTAAAGTTGCATACTGAAAATGAAGTGCGTACGTGTGAATGAGAGCGGTTTCAGTGCCACCCTGCCCCGCCTCCCCAAACTTTTAAGTATAGTATTCTCTTTTGAACACTGAGATATCTTATTTATTCTTTACACATTATTATTCCACCCAAGAGATTTTTCTTGACTCTTTGATGTAATGTCTGTTTCTGGGTTTTCTTTTGTTTACTCTGAAGTAGCTAGCATAATTCCTTACAAATAAGAACTCAATGACAATGTGCAGGATTGACTTATTTAACCTCTACTCTCAGTATCTTATGGTATTTCCACTGCTGTATTACCTTGGTCAAAGATAATTCACCTCAGTCTAAAAAAGTATATAAACATTAATTGCATGTATGTCCAATGCTCCTTGAAAAGCAGTAGAAAATGTTCTCAAGCAAATTTGGGCAAAGGGGAACTTCTCAACTACAGAAACAAGCAGCAGCGTAGTTTTCCATTTTGCCAGGCAGGTCTGCTGTACAGGACTTTTCCTGGACAGGTAAGGGACCGTTGTCAGCAGAAGTCGCCAATCTCTCTACACACTGCTGACACTCGGTGAAAGGGTAACCTGCCCAGGCTTTTCTTCCCTCAGAGGCTCCTGCCCCAGCCTGTCTAAGAGTTCATTCTTTTACATTCTATATGCCTTTAGCATTCTCTAACCATTCAATTCCAGTAGTATCAACTCCTCCCTCCTTCCATTCCCCTTGCCCACTCTACTACTTGAGAACCTGGAGTTCCCCCCTCCTAATGAATGGCGGTGACATCATCAAGTATACTCCTCTCCTCTGGTTACAGCACGGTCAGGAGTCTCTGACCACAGGAGAGACAGCATCATTGCTGCAAGCAGTAAGTAAGGTGATTTACTTTTCCCTTTCCCTGAACTTCCCACAGTGGCTCTGCACATGGAGGAAACTCAGTAAATGGCGATACTGGCTTGGCGACCTAATCACTAAGCAATTCTCATAGTACAGAGCAGACCCTTTATAATAATGGTCTAATACGTTGAGGCCACAGGCCCAGGGCTGTTGTTGGATAAATAAAACATGTCATAAATTACCACAAAGAACAGCTTCTGGAACAGAATTTGTTTGTTTTCTTCTAGTGAGGACTAATTTCAGTATCTATCTTGGTCATTGCAGAATGTTAAAGAATAACATCAACAAAGAGTATGCCTGGGAAAGAGGGACAGAGACTAATACAATCATTTCCTCAGGACCATCAGAACAGTCCATCATTCACCTAGGAAAGCTAAATTTACAGCAGAGGCCCACTTAGATAACACCAGTACAATCGCATGTCACTTATCAACAAGGATGCGTTCTGAGAAATGTGTGATTAGGTGATTTCGTCATAGTTTAAACAGCATTCCACAAAACTCGAGAGTAAAGGCTGTTACAGACCTAGGCTGTATGGGATGGCCTATTGAGACCACCATTATATACAGTCCATCACTGACCAAAACATCATTAAGAGGTACATGGCTGTAGATTGTTCTGAAATGTTAAACGGAATTGTAAAACACTAAAATTTCCCATTCAGGTTGCAACTCAGAAGGTATCTCAGAGAGAGAGTAATTCCCCCAAAGCCTCAGGTAACATGTTGTCGGGACACCATGGCTCTGCCCAATATAAAGCCTCCTCCCACCACTGCAGGCTCCAGGGAAATCAGTGACACTTCTACAGCCCTGAGTCAAGCTAATCACCTTTCATGCCGCCAGAGAAGCCTCTCCAGTTGGCAAAGACCATCAGAGGCAGCCCTTCACGGTTGAAGTCCCTGATAGCCTGGTAGGTCTTAAACGCAGAGTCTGGGAACCAAACCTGGCCAGCCTGCTGGATTATCTATTGGGGGAAATCAAAGAGGAAGACACAATTAACTACACAATTAGCAGCTTGAGGGGGGAATCTGTCCAAGGTGAATAAGATTTTACTGACTGAAAACTCAAAAATCAAAGCAACAAACACACACCAATGTCCACGAGAATCATCTCAGAAGTAAGAAAGAAGAATCCTGGATTTCTGACTTTGTTAAATACTCCTCTCTTTTTAAGTCCTGATTATACCCACCATCATTCTTTTTTCTTTTAAAGGAAAGATATAGGTAGGATTGAAGGCGAGTAGACAGAGTTGACCTCTGTCAACCATTTTCTAGATCTTGTCAGGATGTGAAAACATAATTCCACCCTTTTAAAACTGAAGAGAGAGAGAGAGGAAAGATGCACTTTATTCTTATTTAGTTGTTTATCTTGGTTGTTCCCCCAGCTCTGGGTCTCAAACCCCCGTCCTTGGGATGAATGTGGACTGTGCTGGCCAGAGGCAGTGGACCCAATCTTACTCTACCCAGGTGTGCCAGCACCACTCTTTAGCTCAAAGGAGGAAAGTCTACTGCTTCTAATGGAAGAATGCAGTCTTATGAATCCTCATTTTAGGCTTCCCAAAGGCAACTTTAAGTGATTCAACTCCATTACCACTTAAAGCAAGCCCACTGGACATCTCCAAGTCCTCTTACCTCTGTGCTTAATATAGCTATTCCTGTACTGTGGTCAACTCTCTCATTTTCTAGACCTTGTCAGGATGTGAAAACATAAATCCACCCTTTTAAAACTGATGGACTATGGCGTTCACTTCTAGTGCTCAAGCAGACTTCATCATCAGTACTAACAGCAGCTCCTCCATGGTATGCTCAGAGAACATGGGATTGAAGAGTCCTCCACATCCCCTCAACTCCCTTTCTAGAAAGCTACCTCTTCAATAAGACCTCTACAGGCCTATTTAATTTTTCAGGCAGAATTCAGCTTGCAGTTTATTTAGTCATCCTAAAAGTGAGCACACCAAGGTCTGAAATCATTCAAGACTGCTGACTGCCCTTCCCTCTAAAATTGGTGGGTTGGAAAGACCCCAATGTATCTGCAGATTCTGCAGAAGGGAAACGCTCCAAACAAGCACAGGACGGGGTATAGGTGACCTACCTTAGCTTCTGAATCCAAGTTTGCAGGATCAGCTGGGATACTTAGTTCCACTGTTCGGGTTTCTACGGCAACTACTCCCACAGGTATTCCTCCTAGCCTGATAAAAAATGAGCCACAAAAGAACCCGATGCATGTCAATATTATAGCTAGTCATTTATTTTCTAATCCCACGGCAAAACGTCAGGTGGGGGGAGGGAGCGGGAGTGGGGGGGCACTGCTAGGATCTGAAAACAAATAAAAAAAGGAGAAGGAAATCTGACTCTTCTAGAGATAAAATGTGAGACTATGACTTGGTAAATGTGGTAGGAAACCACCGTCAGAATCACACCTACTTTCCACCACAGGATAAATTCAAACCAAGGGTTGTACTAGGGGAATCCCTGCATTTAGACTCAACATGTACTTGCGCGCGCGCGCGTGCGCACACACACACACACACACACACACACACACACACACACACAGAGACACCCCCATCTATCTCTGTGGTCGCCAAAGGAAACATCTCAGTTCACTCTAGTTATCTCTTTTATGAAAGCGGAGGAAAATGGTCTGAAAGACAGTAGGAAACTGAAACTTTCAGTAACTGTTTTTGAGAGAGAAAGGAAGGGAGAGGAGGAAGGAACATTTTTTAAGGAAGGCAGGGAGGAAGGAAGAGGAGAAATCACTTTTATTTATTTTTCCTCTCGAACCCAAATCCTTGGCTTTACATGGTCCACATGCCAGCCACCAGCTTAGTGCCTGAGCACAAGGGTGGGCCTTCAGTAACTGCTTTAATGAGTACTGGTATTATTGGCATAAAGCTATAGTTTTCCATGAAGTACTAACAACGTGGTTCTAGGTAAGATTTGGGAGTACAGCAGGTCTTACCTCTGGGTGTGGGGTGGGAAGAGTGTAGGTGCACTATGGGCATCATGATAAATATGTGTGGAAAAACAAGCCCATAACTTTTCTCTTTCAATGGAAAAGAGCAATGGGACAGGGATGACTTTCAGTAGTAAAACTGGTGGTGACACAGGTGATCTGTACTGGAAGTATTTAACCTCTAAGCTATGTCAATTTAAAAACCTGCTAGGAGCTCAGAGCCTCTGTATCTGTATTCCATGATTCCTAGTAAAAATGAGAGGGAGGTGGGGAGAGAGGGAGAGAGAGACAGTGCTGTAAGGCACAGGGTAAGTGATTCAATCTTCACTTCCCAGCTGCATTCCTTTGGGTTGGGACTGGGATGGGTTATAGTTTCTCATTTCCCACAGCATCTCCATAACAAACTTTTCCATGAAGGATGGTCTTTGATTGTTACGTAGGCTACTGGAAATGGATTCTTGTCATCACAAGAGTTCTGACTGGGGTTTGAGTCGGGACCACCCAACCCCCTTGTCACTTGCTTGTACTGAATCAGAATCAAAAGCCCTCTAGACAAGCAGACAACGAGCAGGAGGTACACAGGAGGGTTTAGAAATATTTCTGTTCACAATGATTAACAATCCAACTGGAAACTTGTAATTGCAAAAGCCACCCTAAATCGGTAACTTATAACTTATATATTAGGGCCCATGTGACCTAATAAAGAACATCTTTATCCGAGTATTACAGTTATTTATTGAACTTGAAAACAGCTCAGAACAACTTCTGTTTTCTATTATACTTCATATAAATTTTATCAGGCTAGCACATGAAGATGCTACATCTTGTTTTATAGTGTGTCCCTGGACAAGGTGCCATGGAATAATAAAAGACAATTTACAGCCAATAGCACACATATTCCAAACATACATACCAAAGATGAGTTTTGGCAGCACTTACAGTAACAATCCCAGAGGAATACATTTATATTTATTTCTCGAAATGCCATTGCTTTTGAAAGAAGCTAGCTCCATTTGTGTTTTATATACTTGTGAGCATGTGTGTGTGTTTGGAGTAAGAAGCCCAGAACTCATCAGATGGAAAGAAAGGAAGAAGTCAGAGTGAGTGTCGCAATAAACAATGGCACAGCTAACCAAAGCCAAGCTTGACTGATCTTGGTCGCAGAACAATCCCTATTCTTCTAATCATAAGTGTAAAGTATTATTTGCTTGTTTCCCATGGGAGGATCTTAAAGACCTTAACAAAGGATTGGCTTTCTGAGGCTTCGAATCAGTCATGGTTTTTTAACAGACAGGGAAACTGAAGCAGAATAGATGAGACAAATTCTCAAAAACGTTGGTCCTGGTATGATGTGAGCACTCTCCACATCAGACAGGGCCTGGGTAGGAAAGAGGGCTCTACCTTTTCTGCATCCCCTCCCTACCCCACCTTTACCATCTCAGAGAGAATATACCAGATGTTAAGAATAATTCTCATGGGGAACCAGAAGTGATGAGAGAGGAGGTCCGAGGTGCCCAAGAAAACGGGAGCTAGTCCCTGTGAATTTCAATCTGGGCTCGCTCCGGGCCTGATTTCTGTTCAGAGCACCGGTGCAAGAGCTTGTCTGGGGGATTTGCCATCTGATGGCTCCTTGTCACTGGCAGCATGAGGCGTGCTGACCTGCTGTACTGAGAGAACCACAAAGCCTAGAATTATTTTCAAGGCTAGAATCTAAATCTCAACCCAATGTGGCATGTTTGAGAATCTTGAGCAGGTGCCACTTTTCACCAAGATAAGGAAAACTGATTGCCCCCAGAGGAAGGTGAGCTCCAAATGTGGGTCCCCAGGGCAGCATGTCTCTGCAGTGCAGAACGAGATTAAGATCAGCCTTGGCAGGTGCTCGTTATAGTGAGCACTACAGATTATTTCGTGCAGAGCTTGCTGTTGAGTGAAGCACTTCTTAGAGTGGGTATTAAAATTTAATAGAAACTTCAATTTCCCCCTTGAAATATATAGGTATCCCAGCAACCTATTCCAGCTTATTTCTACTACTCCTCTTTCAGGTAAACTTTAAAAAAAAAAAGATTTTTGCAATTAAAATCTGATGATAAGCCATAGACAGCATTTGTTACTTAAATAGTTTTGATACCATGAAGGAACTTCTTTCAGGATACACAGAAATGCAGATGTGTGTGATGCACTTGTCACCTACTCCTGGTGGGAGAGGGCGAGAAGGAGGTCATTGGTGGGCTATGGCTATTGTAGTTGAGCTTAACAGCCCTCAAAGAGCTTTTCTTTCAGCATTATAAAAAGAAAATGTTGTCAAAAGCAGACTTCAGATTAAACGCCTCGCTGGAGTGACACACTAAATGACCACTGGGAAGCAGGGCTCCAGCTATGCTGCCTTGGGCATGACCATAATCCAATATTCTTAGAAAGTTTAGACAAAGAGAATATTATTGGCAAAACCCCACATAGCCATGGCCCCTTCTTTCTTGTTTTTAATTGGGAGGAAAAAGAGCTTCCCAAACAGTAGAGCTCTTACCTGGCTCTGCCGACCACCACAGTCTGTGCCCAGGGTTGCATGATCTCTGAGAAAGACCCATAGTCAAAAAATCCACTCAACCACTGACCTTTCTGGGCTACAGAAGGAAACAAAAGAAAATAAAGAATGAAGACAGTCAATCCACTGAAAATGCACTGGAGGTGACACATTTAAGATGGGATTTGGGGGGTTATTTGGGGGAGTTTGTTGCTGCTTTTAGCCATATTATAATAGATGGATACATCAGACAGCGAAATGTTCATCTGCCTTCAGACATCATCTCCTATTTCATTTGCTAGTCTGCATAAAAAGAATCATTTATCAGCAAAGGCATCATTTATTGTTAAACGATGGGGTTCAGCTAGAAGAGAGAATCTGCATGCTTTTATTTAAATAACTGAGCGTTTTTTCAAAATACCACAAACATTTGTTAAAAGGCAGTCAAATCATTAAAGATGCTACCAAAATGTCTATTTCTATTTTAAAAGTTGGCTTACAATTTTGTTTGATTCCCTTATATATTTTCAATGGAAAGCTAGAGACAGACAAATGTAAAGTATTAATGAGGATCCAAATTTGGGGAAGACAACAGATGCTGAGTTTCTTGGCTAGAAAAGCAACAAGATACAGCAACTCTATTTGCAGTTGACAAAGTATAATCTTTCTACAAGAAAGGGCCATGAACAAATACTCCTGACAAATGGTGAAGATGTAATGATTAAGATGCACACACTTAATGTCATTAACCTCCCTTGCACACTGAATTTCCTTTACTGGCAAGACATGTTAACTTTTAACGTCTTTGTTTAAGACAAAAACTTTTTGTTCACAGGTATCCATGTTTGACCAGGCTCCACAAAAGCTTCTGCAAATAGCTGTTCCCCAGTTTGCCCCCTCAGTGCAGTTTCTCAGTGATTCTTCTAATTTGAACATAGCCCTCCGTCCCCTAAAAGCCCGAGTCCAAAACCAATTAAAAGTGGAGATCCCAGCAAGCTAACCTCTGATGACTTGAACAGGATGGAGAGTGTTTTATCAAGCCTAAACTTGTAATTACTGTGTTCTACATTCCTTGCCTCTATGGCCCCAGTGTAAAATGTGATCATCCATTTCAAAATTATCTCTCTATCGTGAGCCCAAAGCCGATCGTTTAGATTCTGGTCTCGTGTTGGGCGTCAGTTTGAAGAATATCACAGCGCTATCTCCTCTAATAAATGACTTTAACTTTTCACCTAGAAGATATCTGCTTTAACTTATCACAAGGAATCATCTGCTTTCTTTAACGCTTCCACTAAATTAAAATCTGAAGTCCCTCGATTTGGGAGCGAGTGCTAGCTACACACAGACAGCAGGATGAATTACTAGGGAGTCAATGAAAAAATATTATCCAAAAACTAGAAAACTTGGTTTATCACAAATTTCATTTTATTCTGTGGATCTCATTAATAATGGTCAGGATCACACACACACACTGTTCACCCTATGAAAGACGCCTCAAATTTTGATGAATGTACTAAAATAAACTTTTAAGTGCTTCAGAATACTGAAATTTTAACTTTACATGCTAAGATCAATTTAAGATTTGTACTTCAATAACAATAATTTGGAACTATGAATTTCATTTTTAAATTAAAACATTTCCTTCTTCAAAAATCTTCCTGTCTTGTGTGTTGGTTGGGGTCACTAGTGAGTTATGGCTACTGCAGGTGGGTTTTATCAGACCCAAAGAGCAGGTCATGCTCAGTTCAGCCACAGAACGTAGAAGCCAAATAAGATGGTGGCCCATATTTCCCAGGAGAAAATGTGCTGAGTCTTACACTGAATTCTCCCATGGAAGTCCTGGATATTAAGGCTGATAGGTATCTTAGGCTCATAACTTATTATAAACATGGTACAAAAATGAGAGGTAGGAAGAAGATTACTATGGTGATTTTTCTGGCTATATAAGAAAAATTATTTTGTTTTATTAAGATTAAGAAAGGCATTGAAGACAACAGGTACAATTTTAAATTAAAATCACCCTTCCTCTGGTGATTTTTCTGCACTATCTGTAGTTAGACTTCAGATTAAGCCCCAGCTCCTATGTAGTAGCTGTGTGACCTTGCACAAATCACTTAACTTCTCTGAGCTTATAAAATGGTGATCTCCTTTTATCTCTGAGCAGTAATAAGCCCAAATAAGATAATGTATATGGAAGTCATTTTCAGTTCCACTTGGCTGAGGGTGGATGCCACAAAGATTTATTAAGATTTTCTTATGAAGACTGATTTCTCTTTCAACAAACTCTCAATGACTCCTGAGTTTAATAAACTGTATTTTTTTGGGAAGTTTTTATTTGTTTAGCTTTTTGGGAAATGGTTGCGATTAACATGCAAAAAAGAATAAAGTTTTCCTTAAAAATCTCAAAAAAATAGATTCAAATGTACAAGGGGATTTGGAGACACTTTAGATAAGGAAAGTTTATTAAAACAGCCAAATGGGAATGTACATACACAGGGATTGCCTTTTTCTTTTCTTTTTAAAAGTTAGGAAGAATTAGTCCCAAGACAGAGGGGTATATCCTGGTCCAGGACTTCTAAAATTTTATGACATATTTAACTGTTTTAAAGACTTTGAACCCATTAAAATAAGTACCTTAATAACAGAATACACAGAAGAAACATAATTATGATGGCATTGCTTATGACTGAATAGTTGATTTGTAAATTTTGCTTCATTTATTTTTCACTTGCTCATGAAGGATTTTCCAACTTTTTCTTCAGAGAGCTGTTTTTCAGAATTCTCTCATTTCTAGGTACTTAACAGCTCTGTTTTCTTTGTCACATGCTATTGTGCAGGAATTGGTTGGCGACTGAAAGGAAAACTGAAAGTTTGAGGGCCAGGGTACCACAAACTTACTTGGGTGAGGACGGCCTGCTAGCATCCAACGAGGATCATATGGAGCCTTTGTGGGAACAAACTCGATGATTCGATCTATAGGATCCTTGGAGTTCAGGAGAGGAACGGAACTGTGAACACTCTAAAAGGAGATCAAGAGGAAAAGATTATAGTAGTCAATGAACAACAGTCACATCCTTAAACTCAGTCACAATTGTTAAGAGTCACATATTAATGCCTACTAGTCCCAGTCATCAGCTACAAGCATCCTAATTTCGTACCAACCCTGGAGAAACATGCACAAGCCTTAGTCTCACATGTGGGAGCCTTGCACAAAGTCGTGCATTTTGACTCTTGATTTTACTGTGCTCAGGTTTTCTGGGAAGCTCCTAAGAGGGATGGATGGCTATTACCAAGGGATAAACCCACCATGAGCAGGCAGCCTTACTATGCTGGGATCTGAGCCCATATAGGCCAGGAAGATTTCCATGGCTAAAACACCAAGAAAGGGGTTGAACCAATGAAAGGGTTGAACCAATGAAATCCAACGGCACTTTAAAGGTAGAAGGCAGAAAGCTGGCATTAAGAAAAAAAGAAATCAACAGCTTTCAGAAAAATATTTCATAAAAAATTCCTAAAGGAATGAGGTCACCAAAAGGAGACCTCGAATATGGAGGCAGCGAGCGGTGGGCTTTTGTTAGTGCTGTGAAGGAAGGGCTCACCTTAGGCATGTAAGACAGCCAGTGCAGAACAGTGAAAACCCCTTCAAAGTCATCACAAACGATGCTGTGGGTCACCCCATTATTGTGCATGATCTGGATACCCCCGAGCTGGTTATTGGAGGTATATACTTCCCGTCCAAGGACCTAAAGAAACAAGCAAGAGAAAAGACATTCATCACAACAGAAATAAAGGCAAAATCTATTTTGTAATTTTCACTAAAATGGTGCTTTTCTCCACAAGACAGAGATTCCAGCCTACATGGGTTGTTTGGAGGATTATCTGAATATTTGTCCTAAAAATAAAACTTAGAAAACAAAAAAAGGCTTTTTAACAATCAAATATACTATTGCCATCTAGATATTGGCAAGCCCTCCTCTCTCTCTTAGTTGCCACAGATAGCACGGTATATTTTGACTATGAGTTGAAATCGATGGGTGGGTGAGGCAGGGACCCTGACACCAGGCCACCTCATCATGTGCAGGCCTGGCAGAGTCGCTGTTGCTGTGCACATATGCAAAAGAGGGTAACATGCCTGTCTTTTGACAATTTTTAGTGACAAGTATCCATTAAAGAACGTGAGGCTTGGGTTACTCAGCTGTTTAAGGATTACTTTTTCCCCTTATATTTGATTTTAAAACTGGTCCCCCATATAAGCCCTAAGGCTGACAAAGTCCTGAAGCAACTCATGATACACACTCAAACCCGAGTCTAAAGTCGTCTTTGTGTGCTGGGCGCAGTGCAGTGATTTATACCAAAGCCTGCTTCCCCTCCGTGCTCCCCTCCCAAGGTTCCAGGAAGTCAGGGCTGCAATCCCTGCTGTGTCCCTGGAGGATTTTAACCCTGTGAGGTCCAAGGGCACCTGCAATTGGAAGCCTCAAACTTTCCTTTAGAGAAGAAAAAAGAAAGAAAAAATTTTCTTGGACTTTGAAATTGTAGGCTTTCTTTGTCCCTTGAAGATTGGTTAATAATTTCTTTCAGGGAGGGAGGTTTTCTGACCCAGCAGATGGAAACCGGGCATCATGATCACTGACTACTGCAAACTGCTGAGTGTGTAGTAATTGCCAGTCATCTAGGATAGCCCTGGAGAGCTCTAAACAGTTGTAGAGCACTTACTGTATTTTACCTTTTCCTTTTCCTTTCCCCTCCTTCTTCAGAAAATAACTACGACACAAAATTTCTTCCTTACGAACTTGTATTCATTTCCAGTCTCTGGGGAGAAGCTAATAAATGAAAGACCAGCAAATTCTACTTGGATATTCCCACTTTGCCCCCTTCTCGTTAGGCGCTCTGAGAGGCTCCTGCACGCGGGCGCAGTCCCTACATCAAGACCCTCCAAGGGCTGAGGAAGTTGGTGAACAAAAGTAATCATCTCAGTGTGACCCAGCTGGCCTGGGTTCCATTTAACTTCAGCTCAGAGGGGTGGAAGAGACTCTTCTGAAAGGAATATGGAAAGCAGAATTGCTCTCAGACTGCTTTCCTTGATAAGAAACTGCAAAGAGCAAGCCTTTGCAGGCAGCCCCGAGCTGAGCAACATGCTGGGGATGCCTCGGAAGGAGCCTCAGGAACAGGGGAGGCCACATCTGACGGTGGGGCTCCCATCCTCCTCTCAGCCTGTCTTTAATCTCAGCCCAGGCACTGCGGCTCTTTTCTCATTCTCCTGCTGTCTCTTTCCATTTGCCCTCTCTCTGACTGATACACTGATCTCTCGGTCACTCGGCTTTCTGCTCCACTGAGTCCATATTACTAATAACACCTCCGCCACGGCCAGTTTACCTCATGAAGGCAGGAGCACATCATTACAAAATAAACTCATAACTTTGACATTCTAGCAAATACACGCCGTTTGTTATTTTTATGGCTTTAGTCTTTCTAACAGGCAGAGGGCATTACATACCTGTTTCATTTATATCTTTGAACATGTGCACACATGCACACTCGCACATACATCAGGAAACAAAACAACAACAACAACAAAAAAACAACCTAGAACAAATATCCAAAGCAGTCAGTTGATGGGGGCCCTGGCGAAGTAGAAACCCTGTCACTCAGGGAGGCCGTGCTCTGATCTGGCTCTGGTTTTATGGGCGTCATAAACCCGATGGCCCACAACTGGTCCTTCTGGGACAGACTGCCTCTCTGCCAGAAGTCATTCAGTGTGATCAGCAATATTTTTAATTATTAAAATAAAACTGGAAAGAGAGAAAAGAAATAAAAAGGAGACACTGTACTGACCCTGAATATCTGATATTCATAATCCATGTCAGGAGCCAAACTCTGAGCTGCCTAAAGAGAGTTGGGGACACTGACGACTCAGAAACAATGTTTTCTTTCCCAAGAAATACTGTCTCTAGTACTTGATAAATGTCCAACCACTTAGAATCTTGTATCTTTCCAAAATTAATAATGAACCAATGTTGGAAAAGGGGGTTGAAGCAGACTAAGAGCTGCTTAGCTCTTCAAATTTACCTCCCCACATCTTTCCTCATTTCAGAGGAAAAGAACATCCAGTCCCAGGCCCCAGAGCTCTGCCATGGCCCATCCCATCCCTAGTCTTACAAACTAGTGGGAGACAAACTTGGAGGAGCAAGAGTTTAACAACCCATGTGTTTCCTATATAAGTGGAAAAAAAAAATCGGGTTCTAATGCTTTGGCATTGTTCTGACAGGACAACCGTATTTCTACACTCTTCTTCCAGGTTCAGAAAGAAATCTAACCAGGGCTCACCACAACCAAGAATATTACTTCTGGACTAAAGAAATGTTTGTCATGTGAGAAGATTCATTTAATTTGGCAATTAGAGAGAAAAATTATAGGACAGACTAACAGTATCCAAATGGCTCTCTGTGACCAGCTTTATCTTAGGAGGTGGAGGTGGGGAGGGAAGAACACGCAAATGAAACCTGCTTCACTAACCACAAACAAATGCTAACAATCACAGCTACTTAACAATCGGTGAAGAGAAAGCTGTACCCTCCGGTTCATCTTCAATGACCGTATGTTTGGAGCCTGCACCAGTGGAATGAGGGCGTACACAATAGCTCCTGATTTATAGGGGTCGTTGCTGACTCAAGTGGTTTTAATGATTTTAGAATACTTCACAACAAAAGCTTCAACCGAAGAAGCAGAATCTGGGCTAGGACAAAATCTATTGTGAAATGATCATGCTGGAACAGTTATGCAAACCCATGTCAGCATCTAGGAAGGCAAAGAAAAGAGCCCATGAAGACAGAATCACTGTTTTATTCTTCAATATGTTGTCCTGCAAACTTCTACAGAAAAATTCAGGGTAAACAATCCTCATCCACATAATATTTCCAGGAAGTAGGTGAGCTTCATTCATTAATTTTTTTCAACTTTGACACACACATTTATATATGTCAATTTGCTTACCACGTTCCATCCCCCAATGTATTCCTCTTGCATTTTCTACTGCATGCAGTAAAAAACTTTTAATTTACCTGCCCAACAGGCATCAATAACCATTTGAATACAGGAGTCTTTCAAACAGAGGTGACTCGACTGAGGTCCCATTGTGCTGGCCCCCATGACTAAGTGGAGCAGCAGTGCCACGAAATATTAGGAAAAGGCACCATGCTGGCACAACTGAGTAAGGGCAGTGTCTCAGAGGAAAAAGGATCTTCATCCACTCTCAAACTCAAGCCTCACCCAGCACTTCACTCACTGCAGCCGGCAGACCTGAGAATTAAGGACACCGTATACAAGCCAGTGATTAGTAGACACAATTGTTCCAGGTTCCGCCAAAGAGGCTACATAGAAATTTTGAGATATATAAGTATAAATGAATGCAGTCACACATACATGTTAAGGCCTCTGCTGTGTTGCTGCTTATCTAGAGACACTGCAGACAGCTCAGGTTTACCATAGCTGACAGGCAATGAAAACAGTCTAATATACCGCCTGCTCTCTCCCTTAAATCCCTTTTTGGAGATCAAGATAAACACGTTCTTCCTTTCCCCAGTGCTCCAGACGTTTGACTGAAGTGGCAGAGCATTGTGAGGTTTTGTGCAAATGAAATCACTATGTAATATTGAATGAGTGCAGTATTTACTTGTCAGGGTATTTGTCAGGACAGGCATGGAGAATTCCAAGTTTCACAGATGGAACTTAGCTCAATTTAAAAAAAAAATTGCTTTTGTCCTGATATACACATTTTGTTGGGGTCTCTTATATTGATAGGCAAATATTTGCAATCATGTGTTGAAGATGTAAAAAACAATGATGCAGCCTGATGAGATAAAAAATTAAATTTACCCCTGCTTTCCCCTTTATCCACTCTTTCCCCCTTAAAATAATTCTAGACTGGCAGAGTAATTGACTACTTAAAGAACCAGGAAATGCAAAATGCCTCCAGATTCTAAGAATTAAACACATAAGCTGAGTCCTTGCTGCAATCCTCTGTCTCATTAGGATATTTCCATTCTCAAGAAGATGGGAGGAAGAGCTTGGTAATTGTCACTACGAGTAATTGTCATCACTGAGACTCTATCCATGGTTCTAGATATTAAAATCACTCTAGGGTCTGCCGGGTTATTGATAAAGGTTTGGCTCAAACAGAATGAGCAAAGGATATGGGAAAGATTAAGTGGGAGCAGCGAAAAGGTGTAAAATAGGAACAAAAGGAAGAAGGAAGGATGAGAGAGAAAGAAAAGGGAGGGGGGAAAGAGGAAGGGAAAGGGAAAAAAACCTCACCTCAATACCTCATCTATTTAGTGGTGCTAACACCCTCCCCCGCTGACCTGAGAGAACTACATTTTTAAAAGCTGACAAGTAATTCAATCTCCAATTAACAATTTTAAGTGGTGTAGCACATATTACACTGTAAATGTTTCTCCAGGAAAATATCCAAGGGTGAAGGGAAATAAATCTTTTAGGAGACAGGATCAGTGCCTATGTGGTCAAGATTATTTGGGGGTTCTAAAGCAAAGTCTCTAAACACAGACTTAGGGTTACACCTCTCTACCACCCCCCGCCCCCCCTTTATTGCTACCACTGTCACTGACTAACAGGAGTGCTAGCTGGTAGCAGGTGACTCAGCTGGGGCAGGGAAGGGGCACAGGGACATACTGCTGGCAGAGGATGGCAAAGCCTGACCTGAGCCACAGCTGGATTCAAGATCATTCACGGCAAAACCAAAACTATTATTCAGCAAAACTGTAAAGTGTCCCAGTTCGCTGATGGAGGAACTATAGAGACCTTGCTACCAGTGGCAGGAAAAGATACTTAAGGCAAAAAGAAACTGAGATACAGGCCAGAAAGAACACTGGAAGCCCTGTTTCCTGAGGTGCAGAGAAACCAAGGAAAGAGATGGCAGGAGGATGGTAAGGATCTGAAAGTGGGCTAAGGGACAGATTAATGTTTAATGTAAGGGGCGGGTAGAGAAGAGCCACATGACAGTTTTGTCAGAAGTATGAAAAGCAGCACAGGCTTGCAGAGAGAAAACTGACTGTCTAAAGAAACCATTTATCAGAGGGATCCAGCAACTGCTCATTTAGCTACAGACTTGAAAATGCTGACAATAAATTACTTGCAAATATGTAAAGTTTTTAAAAGTCTGGTGTACTGAGGTATAACTGACATATAGTAAAATTGCCCATTTTAGGTGTACAATTCTAGAATGCCTGACAAACACATAGTTACATAATCACCACCATAATCAGGATAAAGAACATTTTCATCATCCCCAAAAGATGCCTCATCTCTTTTGAAATCAACACTTCTCCCTCCCTGGCAGCCACTGATCTGCTTTCTGCCTTTCCTAGAATGTCATGCACAAGGAGTCAGTGCAGAGAACTGAGTCCCGCTTCTTTTGTTAGTATAACATACCCGAGATCCATTCATGCGGACACAGGGGTCAGCAGTCAGGAATATTCTTTCAACTGCTGAGGTGTTCTATTTTAGAAAAATACTACAACTGTTCATCTGTTTGACTGCTGGTGAATATCTGGATGTTTTCCAGTTTGGAGCAATTATGATAAAGTTGCTACAGATGACATTTATTCTCTTGGGTGAATACTCAGGAGTAGGACTGTCAGATGTATAGTAAGTGTATTATTAACTCTGTTTTATAAAGCCAAACTTTTTAAAAGTGCTGTATCATTTGCATTCCTCTCAACTATCCTGAGCTCCAGTTGCTCTGCATCCTCACCATACTTGGTATTGTCTGTTACATTTTTTTCCTTTTAATGATATCTAATTATAGTTTTAATTTACATTTCCCTAATGACTAATGAAAAGTATCTTTGTGCTTATTTACCACCCTTTTATCTTTTTGGTGAAATTAATGTTCGAATTTCTTACCCATTTTTAATTTTCTTTTTTTTAATTTTGTTTTAAACTTTATTTTCAAGTCCTGTGTCTCAAAATCGGGTCCATAGCTTACAGAGCATCTGTGCCTTAGCCACTGAACTACAGGTGGGGTACCTCATTCATTTTTTAAATTACTGGGTTGCTTCTTATTATTGAGCTGTGAAAAATCTATATAGTCTAAATACCAGACTCAGATGTTTTCTAAAGATGAATATTAAAATAAAATCCCTCTTTTTCAGTGAACCACGCAGTGGTTTTTCCTGAATAGGTTACAAGATGGGAGGTTGGTGCTGAAAGGCAGATGGCTGGCGGCCTCTGCCCACCGCAGCTGGGCAGAGTTCAGAGCGTGTCATGGCCTGGCTTCATAGCGAGTAGTACTGACTATTCATCTCCGAAGTCTTTCGCTTTCTCATTTATATTTGGTGAGCAGCAATTTTATTTTTCTCCCTCAGGAGTAAAATGAAGTAAATGAAGAGCATATTAGTGTCTGTTAACTTAAATCTTAAGCTATATGAAAAGCAGGAATTTTTTTGTAAATCCAACAGCATCAGAACAGAACTTTAGACATAACAGGCAAGCAATTGCACGTGAACTGGCAATTCTTAGTTCCACATAAACACTATGCGTTTTATATTCGGATATATATTTTCAGCAAAACGAACTACTATAAGCAAAAAAAAAAAAGTTGCTCCTGTTAGTGTTAAAATATGCAGTGGCTTTTTTATGCAAAGTGAGTGATTCAATGTTTCTACTCTTTTAGTTTTCCCCAGTGCAAGACACTGGGGTTTTCTTTTAAGATTCTTTATCTGTGCTAAAATTAAGCTAGTAAATCTACATAACATAAAACCACATTATATTAGGGATGCTCTACTGAGTTGCATAAACCTGCTTTATCTGTTGAGAAATGGCATATTTTACCAATGGATCGATAGAAAATGAAGATACTCAAAACCTGACTATATGCTCCATGAGAACAATATGTTCTCATTTACATCTTATGCTGTTGGTTAAATTTGGGCAGGCTCTTTTCCTTAATAATAATGATTTCTCAATTTCTCTTAGGTGCATACTATTTTTTGAAAGTTTAAATTCCACGGAGCTATTATTAAAATTAGGAAACAGCCAAGAATCAACCAGAAAAACTTGAAGCCCAGGCATGGTAATCTGCAGTTCAATCTGAACAGCACTTAAAGCTTCTCTTTTCATAATTCAACACTCCTGACTGCGTGCATTAGCTGATGAGACTGTGTGAAGATGGCCACTCTGAAGGAGGGAGAACATAGTTAGATTCACGCACAGGGGACATTCCCTAGAATGATGAACAGCCAGTAGTCAGGTTCCTAAACAATCTCGCTTCTTGCGTCTTTATCATATTCACACAGCAGTTTGTGCACAGGCAGGGCCCAAGTCTGTCTTCCTCCTAGAAAAGACTGGAGTCCTTGCATTTCTAATCTACCAATGTGTGCAGTTCTTGCACTTTTAATTTATGAGTGTTTGGGGGGGACTGCTCTGACTTGGGAACATATTGGCTTGGTCTAATGCTTGGAGATTATTAAACTTGGAGCTATGCTCCACTATCAAGTCTACAGATCTTTTATTTAGAAGATATGGTGCTCTAAATGCACAAAGAGCTCCCTGTCACCTTCACATTAAAGCCCCTAGTGCCTGGTAAATGGAATTATATAGCTGTCATCTCCTTTCCCCAAAGTTTTAAGAGTACAATGGGCTCATTTTTTCACACTCCATCCCAGCTTCAGAACTAAGAGACCTACTTTGTATTGATTTAAGGTCTCAGAAATAAATAAACCTGCTTCACCGCTGTGATTCACAACAAATTCATGATACACTATTGCATGATATATTTCAAGCTCTTGCTCTGGCTCTCTTTTTCCTCTGGTGAGTGATGGGGGAGGTGGGAGGTAGTGGGGAGCTGCAAAGCTGACAGCCTGATGGTTATTGGAGATGGCTGCTGACTGCAAATCCAAGAGCAGACACTGTTAGAGGAGTATGGGATTTTTTTTTTTTTTTTTAAACCAGGGGCAGGGGTGAGAAGCTAATTTACTTGGGTTTCAGGCTGGGGTTGGGCAAGAAGAAAGGTTACAGGGAGAAGAGGGGGTAGATGGAATAGCAAAGCTTCAAGAGAACGCTGATCTGCAAAGACAGAGAGCTATGAACATTTTGTAGAAAGAGAGAAAGGTGAAGAAAATCCAGCATAAGAATGTATAACACGACTGACTGGAAAAGAAGCTGAACCGTACTGCCTAAGGGACTATGCTCATGGTCCTAAGAGAGCACTTACCTTAGGTTGTTTCATTTGAGGCAGCAAGTACAGAGACCCTACGTGTCAGAGAACCTGAGAAATAGAGGTATTTCTTCATTCCAATATTCAAGAAGCATCAGAATCTTGGAGGGTGAAATGGAGACTCTGGAGAAAGGGTACAGACATAATGGAGGTCCACCTGTATGAACTAACCCAGAAAGTGCTCACTGAGATGAAAGGGTAATAAATTCTAACATCTTCATTTTGGTTCATATATACCCTTAGGGCTTTAGGGGACCTCAATCTACACCAACCCAAAAGACCCAATTCTCCACCCATTTATCTTGATTCTGACTTCAAACAAGGCAGTGGAGGGAGCACAGGAACTAACCAAATTCCAGAAGCCGGGCATGACACTGTGGCAGACCGCTATGGCGTAACAGAGAGTTTCAAAGTCCTGCTGTGTTTTAGCTGTTTCTTTTCTGACAACTTATTTCATATATTTATGAAATCAATTTATTTTCTATCTGAATAGTGCTTTCATCTTCATTACATTTGTTCTTGAGACAAGGCCAGTCCCTGAAAGCTACAGTACCTGGGAAGTATTTTGTTACTTCTGTGTAGGTCAGAGCATAACATGGCGAATTGCTTTGTTAATTTTGAACACCGTTTTTAAAGAGGAATTTGGCTGTCTGTATAGAGAAGCAATGCTATCCAAACACAAGGAAGAACTTTATATAGGTGAAAGGACTGGCTCAAAAAGTTTTTCAGCTTCTCTTCAGTTGAGTCTTTTAAGAATAACTGAGTGAATATTTGATACCAGTATCACAGATGAAATTCAAACAACAGCTGGATGGTTGACCTTTTGAAGATCCTTCCACTCCCACCACTTATAATTCTATGGCCACTTGTCATTAACATCACCATTACTGCCATATGTCATTATTTTTCTGTAATATGGAGAAGAACCAAGCTGAAAATGATTTAAAATCATTACACTTTACAATTCCTATTCCTAATCTCACTAGTATGTAATAATTTTTCATATTATTAATATGTAATCCCATTAAGATATAATACTCTATACGTAGCAATTGTGTTAGATTCCTCCCCTCCCCAAGCTATCCTCTCCCTGTCCTAGGCTAAAATGGTTCCCTGGCTACAAAATCAATATAAATCTTCATACATTAACAGAATACTGCAAGTTTAAGAGAATTTAATATTAAGAGATCCTTAATGGAATTCTATGCAGCTGTTAAAAAAGAGGAAACGCTGTCCTTTGCAACAATCTGGGTAGAATTGGAGGCGATCATGCTAAGTGACATGAGCCAGATAGAAAAAGAGAAGCATAGGATGCTTTCACTCATATGTGGAATATAAAGAAATAAAACAAACAAATCTCAGAAAAATTCACAGATGCAATACTGTGGCTATCAGGGGGATGGGAGGAGGAGGGAAAGAAGGAAGGCAGGAACAAGTGGTGATAAGGGGCACTAGAACTGTGATGACAGGTGTGGTGTAAAATGTACAAAGACTTGAGGTATAATTTCAATATCTTAAAATGAATATAATTATATAAAATAAGTAACTAACAAAAGAGAGAAGAGAAAGAAAGAAAGAAAGAAAGAGAGAGAGAGACAGAAAGAAAGAAAGAAAGAAAGAAACAAACGATCCTCTGGTCTTTAATTTAATGTAAGAAATATATTTTTATAAAAGAAAACAAGCCTCAATAGGTTGAAGCCCAACATTGCTTATTTAGTAAATGATATGGAGGGGAAAGATCAAAAGTTTTTTGTTTGCTTTTATTTTCTATCTAAAGTTTTTATTGTTGAAACTATGTTATATGTTAATTATATCTCAATTAAAATAATTATAGGTGATAATACAAAAAAAAATCAGAGGTTTTAATACCTTCAAACAGTTTGAGCACATTTATAATATGTCAGACATGATAGTTCCTGAGCTTTTACTGAATGTCTCAAGCAGGGCCTCAGAGCTTTCACTTATTCTAGAAGTTCTCAACTGACACTGCCATAGGTTTCCCAAAGTCATCAGTCTCTCAGCCTCCATACCCACAAGGGGCTCTCAGAGAATCAGAGGCAACTTCTGTAATGAACTCTGAATGGCAATTCCACCTTGCAAGACCTCCAAGCTAGAGAGCTCAGGATCAGGTTGCTGGCGGTCAACATGACTCCCTAGTGGAGTCAAAACATGAAAACATGCCTGGTACAGTTTCTATCAAATCTGAGGAATATCAAATGAAAAACAAACAAAACAAACCCGTAAGAGGGACAAATGTGGTGTGTGTGTGTGTGTGTGTGTGTGTGTGTGTGTGTGTGTGTGTGTGAGATGGAAGGACTTGTAAACTAAGGAGATCTGGCCATTGCAATCCTTCCTGAGAACTCATTAATCATGCTACTACTCAGAAAGGAAGCTCAAATGCCCTCTTCAGAAAGGAGAGTGATCCCATCTGGAGCTATGGGAGTACAGGGACTGTCTATTGTGAAAATAGGTAGTTAGGGACTTTTAAAAATGCAAATTTCTGAACTGATCCTTAGAGTGATTATGGGCTATTGTATCAATAAGTCCTTGGGGACTCTGTAGACAGATGACTGACACATATACTACCCTATCAGGACCAAACATGGTGCCTCTCATGTAAATGGCTTTCCAAAGTGAGATGATTCTTTATATAAAATCTACTGGGAAGCTAATACATGAATGTATTGCCACAGTGAGGACTGATAACTAACATTTACTTAAAGAAATTTTTCCCTTTAAAGTGTCATAGAGTATAGAGAATGATATGTTTGTATTTCCTTTTTAGGGCCTGGATAATGAGTTGCAATGCAAAAGGGCTCTGAAATGCATCTTAGGGAAGACTTCAACTGTGTCAGTGATTTATCTGTATTAGCACACTCAATCCTTAGAAGACCTTGGTAGATAGGTACTATCATTATCCCCATTTTACAGTTACTAAAACTGTGACGTTGGAAGGTTAAGCAAATTGCTCAGGGTCACACAACGAGTAGGTGATAGAAAAAGCCAGGAGTTTAAATCTGGCTCTAGCGTCCATACTCTTAACTACTCCACGTCTTTAAATTACAGAGCTGCTTCACAGTGAGAGCTAAGTAATCTCTCCTCTTTTCGAGCCTCTCTGCTTCTCTCAGGTTGTATGATACAAACTCACGGGTGAGTATGGAGAATGTACAGGGCAGGTTCTGGTGCGACAAGCTCAGAGGAGTTAAAGGAGCCAGCAACTTCACACTGCATGTTGCACAGTTACACAAAAATATGTATTTAGAAACTGAGATCCAGAGAGGGACTTACACCAAGTCTCAAAAGTAGTATTAGCAGAATTAGTTCTTTAAGACTAATATAGCTCTAGTGACATCCATTACATATACTTTTCTCCTACATCACTGTTCCCTTGCAATACTAGGTACTCCCAGACTATCTACCACCTAATATTATGCTAAACATGTTAAGTAGAGAGGAGTGAAAGTTACAGCAAAAGTCCAGCACCACCCTTACTTAGGTGTTTAGGGCCCTGAAGATCATCTCAGCTTCATAAGGGTCTATTTTACCAATTCCCCAAGCAATCTGCCTACTACCTTTGCCAGGCCGGCAGGGAGCCCTTCAAGCAGGGTGGTTTGTCATGTCTGTGAGGTCTGTCGTGCAGCGAGGCATTCTGGGGGATCTGCACCCAGAGCCTACAGCTTGAGGAGTTAAGAATCTACTACCTTGAGAAGGATGAAACCGCAAGCCTACAGAAGCCTCAGTTAATATGTCACTACTTTGAGGATATATAGAAAAAGGAAAATGAACAGACTACCTTCTTTTCTTTGGTTTTGTGGACACTAAGCACAGGTGACTGAACCCTTCTTAAATGAAACCCAGGGACATGAAGTTATATTCTAACCCTGATCTACTTTTTTCCAATGTAACTAAGTCACTTTGATTTACACTATTTTAGTCTTCCCATCTGTAAAATGGCTTTGGCAGCACCAGCCTACCCTAGAAGCTAGCAGAGAGTCAGAGATATTTGTGATTTTAAGTTTCAAAGTCATCCAAACTGCCTCTAATAACCAGCTGGTTGCCTTTAATTCAATTGTCAAATCTGGTTTCACAACACTCAGGAAAACCCAGATATTGTCTCTCTCTTCAATTTGGTAATTTTTAAAATATTTTACAAATAACAGAGACAACAAAAAGCAAGACAAAAAAGGAAAGACAATATACAAACACTGAGATCACAGGGGAAGGGAATGAAAATACAAATGTGGGGAGTATTTTCTCATTTTGGAACAAAGGACACAGTGGCAAAAGCTCATACCTATGAATAAAATGTCTAAGTATACAGCAAAACCACTGAAAGTAAAAAATAGGAAATTGCTGGAATACAGATATTTTATAAGCTAGTTACTTATGTTAGCTACAAGAAGGAATCCTTAAAAAGTAAGAATCTTTGGAAGCAAAAGGCAGGAAGGCCTAAACTAATTAAAAACAGGTCGGCTAACGACAGGCAGAATCACGTGTGCACCGAGATGGAGTGCAGGCCATAAAGAGCTTGACGCATACATGTACTGTATTAAGTTGGGAATGTGTATCTCTCCGGCTTCACAGCTATTAAAGGAACAAACAATTTACATGTTGCTGTATTACGGGAGTATGATATGTGGAATGTCAATTCTTTCTCTTCAAATCGAGCCATGTTAAGTCAAATCAGAGATGGGGTTTGGTGGGGTGGGGAGTGGAGGAGAAAAGTAGGGAGAAAGTAAGTTTCTAAAAAATTTCTGCCTCAGCAAAAGTTTTCATTAAAATTTTAGACAAATGATCCCTGTGTCCTTCTCCTTTGCTGCCTGGGGCTTCAT
The DNA here is from genome assembly GCA_004363575.1 of Solenodon paradoxus. Taxonomy (NCBI): domain Eukaryota; kingdom Metazoa; phylum Chordata; class Mammalia; order Eulipotyphla; family Solenodontidae; genus Solenodon; species Solenodon paradoxus. The sequence goes on from RJWH01002221.1 coordinate 255,949, forward strand.
GCTATTTCTATGCAAATAACAACCTCGTGGTTTATATCTTATTATT